>JAHDVE020010879.1:0-96017 GCA_022606495.2 Halesus radiatus
ATGCCCCCGCTCTTGTATTTGCGTTTTAATGTGACAATAATCATGATAACGTCGCCCACAACACAAGCAATCTCATATTTAACTTTCCAGGAAAACCAAAGACACTGTTTTCTTATTGCCAGATTCTTATACATTTTATTACATGATTCCCTAAGGGGATTTGAATTACGCTTTTTAACCCCTTTAGAGAAATATTAAATAAAATGAATTAAAAAACCAGCAAAAAATTCTGCTTTTGTTTCTCCTAGAGAGTTGGTAAATATGATATACACATTTTTGTGTTGTGGGAAACGATGTGTAGGTGGGTATATAGTTAGTTCATAATTTCACAAGATTTCGTTTGCCGAACACATTCAAATTAAATAATATAAAGTACCTTTTAATTTTAATCATTGTCGAAAATAATATTAACATAACCCAAATGAAACATGAAAACGGAAAAAAAACTACAGAAAATAAAAAGACTTCAATCGCATCTGGGACTCGAACCTAGGACCTCTGCCTATCCGAGTCAACCGCTTAACCAACTTAGTTAATGAGACCAGTTCAATTTATGTCATCTTCATCGATATCATATCTAAAATTCAAGATTTGTAAATATTATTCTCCATTTTTTTTTTCGATTTTTAAATTTCATTTAAAATAATTAATAATTAAAAATTGAATACCTTTTAAGTATTTGAAGCATATATTAGAAACATCGTAATTATCTACAACAATTGAACACGCAAATTCCGCGTTCAAAGTCAAGCCTCAACAACTACACCACGGATTCGCAGACCGCTAACCTCTCAATGAGATATACCAGTTTTTTAAAAATAATATTCGCAGTCTATCAAATGATTAAAACACTTTTTCACCTCAAAAAACGGTCTATACTTGATGTGCTGAACAAGCCATATGATTTTGATTCAAATGACGTCACTATAGTTGTCAATTCCTCCACATAACGTTACGAATGTTATAAGATGACGTTAGGGGCGTTGTGATCTGTTCGTTTCATCATTGTTAAAAAACGATTTATTCTTTGTTGTACGAATAATCATAATATACAACATAACCTGTATGTATATTCAGAATCGATGTTTGTTGCTCTATCTTACACTTTCTTGCCGGCGCTGTCAACTGATTTGACATATCTTTAATTATTTCAATATCACTGTAAATACGAGTATGGTATACTAAAACACAGAGTTCATATTTTCGGCGCTTCTCAGAAAAACATTTGTGTATTGGGTAAAATAATTAAAAATTTATCGAACGCAACAGAAAACAATGTTTTGTCGAATAATCGAGAAATAATTAGTTGACATATTATACGTATGTATACGTGCGTTGATAATTTTCCGAGTGATGCGGTAGTGAGCGAAACAGGTGCGGGGTTTCACTCACCGTGTCGCGATGCGCGGTCGTCAGTAATAACCGGCTGTAATGGACATAATGTCATCAGTATCAATGGATTTGATCTGTTATTTTTTACTTACGTACAATTAATATTTTTTTTGCAGTAACTCCACACAGGAGACCCTGAGGGAAATAATTTTCCTCGAGGCCTATATCATCTTTGGGGATGCTGTGTGGAGGGTCTTTTAGAGGATAGGAAGGAGTGAACTTGGGTCTTGAAGAGACCCATGTTATAGGATTGAGGAAACACAGAGGCCGGCAGATCATTCCACAGCCGAGCTGTTGAACACAACACGAATCGTAGAAGCGACCCGTTCTCATGTGACAAATGTCTACCGTGTGCGCGTTTGGTGTGTTTCCCGACTATGCACCGGTTTCGAAGGGATCATTGACGCTAGTTCATCGGGGCCTCTTCCATTAAAATACCGGTAGAACAAGGACAGCATTCCCACCTGACGTCTGTGCTCCAAAGATTGCAACCCGTTTGTTAAGATTGGCGAATCTATCAAACGGACCTCCCGTTTCTGCACAGAGTCGAGGGTTTTTTCAGATATTTTGGGACTCCCGACCAGAGGTGGCTGCCAAATTCTACAGTGGGGCGCACTTGCGATTTGTACAGGGTCAGCAGTTATGTACTATTAAATCTTAATACTGCGGGCTCTGTACAATACGCCCAGCTTCAGAGAGGCTAACTTTACTCGGGCTTCGGTGGAGCCCCCATACCTGAGCTGGTCGCTTAAGGTTACACCAAGCATATCTGGGAGGGCTTGTTGGGAAGATTGCTTCCATTAAAGGATTTCGATCCCTTTTAGACGTAATCAGACATGATTGGGTCTTTGAAACATTAAATTCGACGAGGTTATTCTTACCCCAAGAGGAAACCCTCTCGAGGTAATGACTTATAAAATGATTTACATAATAAATAAATGTAAACTATTTTTTTTATTCATCTTTAATATTACTACATTGTATATGTGTTCCCTGAATACCACCGAATGGAGTTATTTTATCATTTTTATGTTCATTTATAGTAAAGCGCACTTGAAGTGAAATATCACAAAACTGCGCTATATAAATGCTTTGTTCTTATTATATTATTATTACCCTGTACACTGAGTGTACGGCACCGGAGCTGGAGGAATTTTCTATCACCGTAACGGAAGGGCTTTGATGTTTTTTTAACAGAAAATCTTTATTGAATGTGGATCACTTCGAATAAAACATAAATAAATAATGTGCGCAAAACGGGCTAGTAATCCTTATTTACTTTACGAGTATACGAACACGTACATTTTTCCCAGGAATAATCCGATTCACCAATTCTAGCTAAAGCCTTCCCTTTGTTAGTTTTCACGGAAACCAAACATGTGCATATCATTTATAAAATGACGCATTGTATTATGTTTTTTTCTGCAGAAATGGTGCTGAGGGAGCCGGAATTACTGGAAAAAAAACCTAAACAATTCAAACAATTTGAACAATTCTTCCAATTTACAACTTATAATTATAACGTTGTATTTTAAATTTTTTTCCATTATAGGGCTTTTATGATATATATGTATATTTTTTTAATTATAATGTTATAAAGCAATTTCTATGACGTGTTTTTAAGAATACTAGTCAGTTATTCTTCTGTTATTTCTGTAAGCCAAGTTTTGCTGGACTTAATGCAATTATTGATTGAATTACTTTGTTTGATACTAAGTGGGAGTTTGTTGTATAATTTTACAGCTAAAAATTCCGAACGTCTTTGTCCAAAAGTAGCATTGTACTTAGATATATACATTTATCTTGTTTAGTTGATGTGCTCTGGTATTAAGATTATGAGGAGTGATAGCCATTTTGTACTTTTTGAGATGATGAACCAAAATATCATGTACGTTTTCATGTTTTTACGGCTAAAGGTATTTTCTTGAATCGTTTTTGGGATGTTATACAGTTTTTCGCTTCCTTCTCCTTTTGCCAACGTTTCTGACATCGTTACAGTGTCCAAAATCTGCCCATTAAAAATTACATGTTTTTTTCGACCACCAGACTAAGCACATACCCGTGTTATGGCGATATTTGGCATAACAAAAAGTGAAACTTGAAATACGGATATAGTTAATGTATTCATCAGTGGCGTGCATTGTTCCATGACCTAGGGTAGGCTGTGTGTAATGTTTCAAGCTGACGTATGAATTATTGTGCATTGAATATTTAAAAATAACAATGTTTTATCATCTTCCTCTGGTAGTTGTGGCCAACTGCTTAAATGAGCGTACAACGTTTTTTTATGGATAAGTTATAAAGTTGCGAATTCTTACTTGTCGTTTGGGTGCCATAATTGATTAAACAGCGAAGGTAATGCCTTGCGACGTCTTTAACTATTTCCAAACAAAGAAACATTCACTTGTAAATCTTATTTCATTTTTTTTTTCATAATATATCTAAATAATAAAGTTTTGTAAGTAGGTACCTACTTGTGTTTTCCGTTGTGAAAATATTCTACCCAAACAAACCTTCTTTTGAATATGTAATCTGTGGCTTACCACAGTTATATATCTATGGGCTAACCTCAATACATCATGGCGGGTTCAATGTTTTTCATACTAATTTTAAAACGTTATATCAACAATTTCACACTAATAATAACAAACTGCTATTTTCAGTAAAACCGGTCTAGTGTTTTTCGAGAATATCGAGGACACACATTCATTTTATATATGGAAATTTGTAGCATTTTTTAAACTTTTCTACCGTTTCTACATATAGTTCATTTTTCTTGGGGTAGGCACAGATTTTTAGCCTTTACAGACTGCACCCCACTGGTATTTATGTTGAGCTGCATTGCCAATTTTTTGTTTCTGCGGTTTTTGGTTTGGAACTTTGATTTAGTAATTATTTTACAAATATTTGGTTGGTTGTGCAGAGGGCATTTGGCAAGCATAAAATATTATCAACGGGGTGAACGAAAATATGTAATGTCAACACTTTTCAACTATTATGCACTAAGGAACCCTCGAAGCGAAGGTGAGGACAAAACCCAACACGTGAACTTCTATTCAGCATTCTAACGGCAAGTGTTGTAACCTTTATTACCTAGAATATTATTTCTATATATCGCTAGTGGTCGCGAGTTTCGATGGTATTTTTCTTATTGAACATTAAAAAAATGTAACAAACAAAAATATGGGGGCTGTAATTCAAAACTTTCTACCTCCATTTTTGACGAAAATGAGTTACATATCATTTCGTACTAATTCGAGGACGCTGAACCTATCTCTGTCATTATTTTGAGCAAAAACTGACTACATCCGATTAATTTTATTATTTTAATAACGAGTTAATCCGTTTCCTGTCAATGATGATATTTCCAATCCAAATTAAGTAACGGCAAAACAACAAAAAATGTTTAAAATATGCTTGATTCACAAGACATAATTTTTTGCCTTCCCTGAAAAAGTGAGAAAATGGAGATAGTCAACCTGTACAGTTAAATGGATATCTCAAAGCTTCACCTCGCATGTTAGATAGTCGTTGCTGAAAGCTGATCATAATGCCTTTGACCCAGAAATTTCGGACATAAAAAATTGTAAATTTACTTGCGATCAGAATCAATGAAAATGAAATATCAAAGAAAGCAATCCGTTTTGACTTAACATTAATTTAAATGAAAAAGTTCTTTGTTTGAAACAACTTTATTAAATTTAGTCGACCGGTTTCGGTTAATCTTAATCTCTCTCAGGACCGTAATCGTATAAACTAACTGAAAGAATAGAATAGAATATATAGTTTATATACATTAACATTCTATAACAATTTGACATTATGTACATAATTTTTTTGACATTAGTCAGTTTCACAAATAATGTTATATTAATAGAATTAATTGATAAAGTTGTTATCTACTTACAACGCTAGCTTTGGTCGTGTTAGATCCAGTAATCCATTTCGTTTCATGGTAATAATAAAATTATCTCTTTTGTGAACATGTTATTACATATATGTAGTATACTTTACATTATTCAGTTGTTTTTTTTTTAATTTATTGAAAGATACCTGTACTAAAAAAAAAAGATTTATAAAATGCGAAGATATATATTAGGAAAAAGAAAATAAAACGGGCGAAAGAGACAGCATATCCGAGTAGGACAGGCCATCAGAGATTGGTCGGTAGAGGGTAGATAGAAGGATAGGGAAATGATAGGGGTTACGTGGGAAGAAAGCGGACAACTTTAAAATCGCACTTTGGGTTAAATTTCATTATTTTTTTAAAATTAGGCATTTATAGTTTTTATTTCGGCGACTTTTCGTCTGTAATGATGCAAAATTTATTTATGCTTTCAAAACATATATTAAAAAAGTGGTGATTACAAAGTATTTATTTTACTAATTTATTAATAATGACTCCAAAGTGAATACCGATCTTTTGAAGAAATTATAAGATTTATTTGCTCGCTAATTCATCAGCATTGCCGTACTGTGACGACATTGTTATTTATCATAGACCCGCTGTTTGCCAATAGTTTTCTTTGTTAATTTAAATCAATCAACCTTTCCACATTTCGAGCCATAAATAATAATGACTCTCCACCCCCGCCCTTACCGACGGAATTGAAAATGCCACCCCCCCCCCCCCTCACCGTCAAATTAAGTAATTAAGTCAATTGCGCTCAATCAAACAATGCGGAAGTGAGGAATTATATACCTGCTATGCTGGGAAGTCATAAATACGGTCTAAAAAATTTGAGAGGTCGTGACGCTGTTAGGAAAATGTTTTTTTCCTGTTGTTTCCCATTTCTAGAAATAATTATTGGAATCATTAGCTTCCATGGTATCGTCGCTTTAAGAGGAACGGCTGCGCTGCCTGTTTCATACATAACTTAATTTTGGATTTGAAGCCAAAATACCCATCCAAACTGAATGATATATATATTTTTTTAATTAAAGGTTCCGTAAGTATCTAGTATGGATGAGAAGTACTTTTTTTCATAATTTTAGAGCAGTGCTCCGCAACCGGTGTGCCGTGGCACACTGGTGTGCCGTGAGCCGAATACAGGTGTGCCGCGGTCAAATGCAATGTACGAACATTTATTGTAAAATTCAATTTAATACCTATATATTTTAGCTTTTGGTGTGTCGCGGAATTCTAGGAAGAATTTTGGTGTGCCATAGATGAGAAAAGGTTGCGGAGCACTGTTTTAGAGGCAACAAATTGTCAGCTGGTTTATTGTATTTTTTTTAAATATCATATTTGCTATGTAAATATAATTACGTAAACAAAAATATTAAAAAAACATTTTCGGGTCGATATTTTAAATTATGTACGGAAAATTTGTGTTCCAACATAAATTGGTCGTTTTTAATTTAATTTAAAGTCCACCATAATACTTATTTTAATATTTAAAAAAAATCTATTTTATATTTCATTATATTTAAGTAGACAAGGTAAAACTTTTTTTTAAATCACCGTTAGCCCCCAAATACTTGTTAAAGTTACCCCAAAAATTGCAAAAATTCAATTCCTTTAATGGTCTATTGAAATATATAATGTAAAACAAAAATAAATAAATTACTTCTAATCCGTGCTAGATATTTACTATTCTTTTTGATGAAAAAAAAATTAACAGGTTTAGGTGAAGATTTTGACCTCAAATCCAAAATTAAGTTTTGTATGAAACAAGCCACTCAGCCGTTCCTCTTCAAGTTCAGGAGGGCTAACATGATCTCCATAAAATAATGAATAAACACATTTTGAAGGTTTCTTTAAGCTACATTTTTGATGATTTGACCGTCTCCATGGTTGAGTGGTTTCGATCCTTGGCTACGAATCCGGAGGTCACGGGTCAAATTCCGGCGTGCCCAAGTAAATTTTATTTAATTAAACTGCTTTATTTCAATCAATTTATTTATTAAAAATAATATGTAGTGTGTATTTGCGACAAGTTCTAGAGTGGTAGATACTCTCAACGTCGCCTCGGTGTAAGACCACCATTAAGAATCGAAACGTTGCTTGCAATGGCTTATGCCGTATTTGGTGACCGGATCTGAATAGCCAGGTACTTCCTCAACTTCATCTTCCCCATATTCTTCCCCTCAATACCTTCAGCCTCACAACATACCCCAATTGGGAATGCCATAGTCTCACTGACTCCAGGCGGTTGGGATCAGCTGGGATTCTTGTGTGATACTCACATAAAAAAATTATAATAAAACACCTTCGCTAGCGTTCCCGCACTTGTTAGTTGATAGTTCTAATCGACTAAAAGCTGGTTAGTTTATCAAGCCCGTCAGCTCCCTAGATAAAGTTGTCTAAATATCGATGAACATCGTCGGCAAAAACTCGAGTCATTTAATTAATTTAAAAATTAATATTTTTAATCACTAAAGATAATATTGACAACTCTCGAAATGAAACATGAAACCGAAAAGATACAGAAAAGAAAAAGGTTACAGCAGCAGCTGGGACTCGATCCCGAGACCTCGTGGTCTATTCGGGACATTGCGCTCTAATCCACTGAGCTACAGCTACCCCAATCCGTCCCGTAATTTTTATCGGTATCGCATTTCGATTTCTAAGAACTGGTGATATCACCTTCAATTAATTTCCATGTATTTTCTGTAGATTCTTACGGAATTTATTTGCAATAAGATAGTGTCTCGGATCCGAAATTGAAAATACGTATATTACAATCTTCAATAAGTTATTTCAAATAAAAAAAAATGAATCAAACATATTAGCTACTTTTAAATGACCGGAGATAGATTTGTACGTGAGGAAACAAAGTAGCTAGATTTTTAAAAAAGCGATCTGCGAAAGGGCCTGATATAGTTAATAAAATCAGTTTTGCAAGCGAAATTATTTGATTTTGTCGTTTCAAAACGACAAACAGCTGACTATGCCACGTCAACGTTGCCATTATAGAGTGACTTATGAAAATATTGAAATGAAAGCATTAATTAATTGATAAACTAAAGTTCTTAAAAACTTAAGACAAGATTTTTGTGCATAGCGCAAAGGGTAACAATTATTTTTATAAACAATAATTATTAGCCTGAAACACTCATCCAAATTGAAAAAAACCTTTCCGAGCAAAGATAAATGTCGCCGACAGGACTCGAACCTGCACCCTTCTGATGTCCGGTCAGATGCTCTACCGTTGAGCTACGTCGGCTTATCGCATTAAGTTTATTTCGCTTTCATCGTTGTACTCAGTTCTCTGTTCTTTACGAGTCAAACTTGTATCCGCTGTAGATTAGTCATAGATAATAGACATATTCAATATTGAATGTGAGGGGAGTTTTTCGAATAAAGATTCGGCCACACGAAACTGAAGCTAATGGATCACCGTTGCAGCTAATGAAGAAATCAATTCAAATTTTAAATGCATTTGGACCGTATTAATAATTATTTTGTTTATTTAATAAACCTGGAAGACTATATCATTTTATATTTTTATTCTCATTTCATCTTATTTCTCTTATCATATTTTTGTCAGTAATCCAGGCATCTCAGTCACGAGCCTCCGGTCAGCATTTGTCCATTGCAGGTTCAGTTTCTATCCACACAGCCTCTGAAATTTCTCTCGCCGACATAAACTAGAATTTTATTCAAGGAGCTTGAAAAATTGACATTTTTTTTTTACATAAATTTAATTTACCAATGATATATTACGATGGGCACATGAAATGGGGACACAATTTATTGCTTTTGTCGCGTTAATGATAATTCAAAATCACTTTGATTCGGAGCAGTTGAAAAACTATCGGTCACCATTATCCGATCGCTGATAAAAAATATTTATTATTGTTTGGTTCGATTAAAAGCTATGTCGATAAAATATGTATAATGTACAAAGGTGCACACGTTAATGACAGGAAAAACATAAATTTCATTTGATTATTCAATATTCGAAACCTTAAGGGCGGGTTGTTTCAGGGAATTTAAGCGTTTCATCAAATTTTCAAAGTTCTATTCAAGTTCTGTTATTATTACATTATGGGCCAGTTGTTTCACAGTGCTTGAGTAATAACAGAACTTGAATATTAACTTTGAAATTTTGATGAGTCTTTCAAGTTTCTCGATACACCCAGCACTTAAAAATAATCTGATATTTTTAAGTAACCATAACGCATCTCCGAAAGGCCAGGCGGAGGGGATCGACTACCACAATACTCTGATTAACTTAATCGTGCCATATTATTATATGTACATATAATTAAATTATTTTATGTGAAGTCATGCATGTATTGTTATAGTACGATTCACTAAAAAGTGATCCAACGGAATATGGTACAAATATAATTCTATCGCTAGGTCTTGGCGGGTAAAGCAAATTGACCTTAATTGAGAATTAATTGATTCGGGTGTCACGTGCATACGTGTCTGCTATGCTGATTGACCTGATCAATATAATGGATAGAATTACTCCACCTGGTTGGTGTCCCTATGGCATCCCAGAGGCGTGTACATCAATGCTGTCGGATCTAATTATTTCGACAAAAATAAATTTGCTTTGACCTTGTCTAAATTATTTTTTTATTAATGAAAATGTTTTGACTACGCTCGATAATTTTGTCCCACAAAATTACTGCAAAACTTAAGTGTTTTGAGCGTTCTTCTTGTTCGATTATGTGCATGCGCTTACTTACTTTATTTATTATACCTAACTCCATGACATATTATTTATATATGTGTATTAAATATAATCAGTACCTACACTCTCATAAGTATATTGTTCATTACATATTTGAATGAGAAAAAGATATTGCAATTATATGCAAACTTAAATTATTAATGAACACGTAGAAATCAACAGAGATATGTATTAATGTTTTGATAGAAGAGCTGCTGCTTCTGCTTCTGCTGTTGTGAGAGAGATCCCGTTGATTTTCAGCACACACCTTCGATTGAGTCTTAGATTCTGTAATATTTTTACAAAATTTTAATTTTGGTTTTAACTGCCTTTTTAATTTAGAGTGATTCTAAAATATTTAATCTATTGCCGTGGCCATTTTTATTCAGAATATTAGCACCGGTGCTTAGATTGAAGGTATGATCTTTATCTGTAAGGTGAATTCCGAAACGCCATTTGTATTTAAGTATCTAAGATGGCCTTTAATTCTAATGTCGACTTTGCATATTGTTTTTCCAATATGGAATGCTGAACAATTTTTAAAATCTAATTTATACAATCCCGAGTGACTAAGTTTGTCGTCTTTATCCTTTGAATTGATTAAAAATTTACCACATTAGGTACATTAGATCACAAATTAAAACAGAGCTTGTCAGAAAATCCTTCCAAAGTTTTTTTTCATTCTGATTGACAGCGACTGAGAAACGGTTTCGTAAAAGATATTGCCGAATATTTTGACTGTATTTTGATTGTTAATTTCCGTTTTCCCCATCTGACCCTCTGCCTATTATAATACCATTTGCACCATTATGTGGTTAGAATAGTAACTTTCTAGAAATAAAACATTATTTTAAAGTAATAAACTTAAAGTTATTCTGAACAAATTGTTCGTTTTATCTTCGTAGAAGTTAACAATAATTTCCTGTTACAATAATTTGCAGCTCCGGATCGCGCCTATAATTTGTGATTTTGCGGTCAAAAAGTATTGACTGCAAAGTCAGTCAAGTTTTTTTATTATATCTTTAAAAATTGCAAAAGAAATGTGGTTTAAATATAGCTTTTAGAACCAATAATAATATAGGAACAAGCCTAAAAACTCAAAAAGTAAAATTCTAAACTTAATAATACTGGCATATACGAATTAAAATGTGTCCACGCCGACTGCAACGCTACCTATATCAGGCAGACGGGAAGGGCTTTCTCAACTAGATTCAAAGAAAATATATGATATTATAAAAACAAAAAACACTTCTTCAAAATTCGCGGAACATCTCTTAGTAAATAGTCACGTCCCGCTTGACAACGACTGGCCTATATAAAGAAAGGGTCTTAGATTAAATTTACTTGAACAATTAGAAATTAATAAACGAACGAATGATCCTAATATAACATTAATTAATAAAGTAATGAAAATTATATATTCACCGCTTCTCAGTATTTTCACATTATCAAAACAATATAACACATTTAAATAAATCAATTAAGATAACATTATGAGTTAAATACGAGGAAACACATTATAAATGTGAAAACCTCACAGAATTCAGAATTTTAATTGTTTTCTAACTAAATCGTTTTCACCGATAATAAATCATTATTTTTAGACACCCGTCACAATGTGAATTAACCGCATTTCTAAAATGGCCTTAAACGACGAAACAGCTGCCACAATAATTAAAAACTAAAAATACTTGATGATAACATTATTAAATTTGATTTACATTAAAGAAATAAAAAAATAATTTAAAAAAATTAAATGGGGTTCTTTGAATTAAACACAAAAACAATTAATATGTTTTACTGTAATTATTAATTATGTCCTGAATAATTCAAAACCTCTCAGAAGAAGGATCTATAAAATCAATTTCGTTCAGTATAGGCAAAAAAACGGTTGCATACCTTATCACATTATCCTTGTTGCGCACACTATCCTTCTGGTTTTCTATATGGGATATGTGTTTTATCCACTTGTTTGGGGCTTTAATAGCCAGAAGTGTATTACATAATCCCTTCTTCCGGGGAGGACTTCAATTACAGATTTCACAATGTAAGGAAAACCATAGGAGTTATTTTAAATCATTTTTTTATACGAATGCAGCGAATGGGTCCCAACTGCTGGGAGCCAGTACTGTTCTAATTAGGGCATGTTTTGAAGGGAGTGAAGAGGGAAAAGATATGTGGAAGAGGAAGGTTCTTGCTGTTTAGATCTGATTACTTAACAGCCAATTTTAGGCAACGTTTGTGGTTTTTTACCAGGGCGGTACTGTGAGTATCAACCACTTTGTAACGTGTCACAAATACGCTATACATTATTAATTTTAATTTATTGTTTAATTTGGTTAATGATTTATTAATAATTAATTAATTTATTTAGTTGTTAATTCATTTAATTAACTAGCCATCAATTCATTTTCCATTCATTGTTATTAATTAAATTAACTATTCATTAATTCATTGTCCATTCATTGTTATTAATTAAGTTAATTAATTGTTCATTAATGAATTTAATTAATTGTTCATTGAGTAATTTAATTAATTGTTAATAAGTCATTAATTATTAATTCATATAATCATTGAACGTATTATTAATTAAACTAATTATTAATTAAACGTATTATTAATTCAATTAATCATTGAATTAATTATAAATTCAATTAATCCTGAATTAATTATAAATACTTTTAATCTTGGAATTAATTATTCATTCAATTAATTATTAATTAAAATAATCATTAATTCAATTGATCATTGAATTAATTATTAATAATTTTTTTATTAATTCATTAAATAAAATATTTATCAATTTTATTTATTTATTCCACTAATTCAGTTACAATATTCCATTAATTCAAAGAGCCAACTGATTTAGCAAAAATTAACTAATTTTTTTTTTTTAAATGTACCTGGTGCACTGCATTTTACATTATTGTGATTAATAATGAAGTTTTCTACAATAAATGTTAAAATTACTTTGTGGTGCCATTATTAATAAAGTTAATAAACACTTTATATACACCACTGTTGAATATATAAATATCAACATGTTTCGGAAGCGATGCTGCCCTCATGAGGATACACAGTATTTTACGAAATTTTTAATGACAAGTAAATAAATATAGAAAAATATTATTGTAAGAATAAACAAATTACAAACTTAAACATAAATTAACAGTAAGTGATGAAAGTAGGTAATAATTAATTTAAAAAAATGGTTAAATATAATAAAATAATTATAAAATATTAAATAATAATTTTATATTTGAAATTTAAAAACCCAATTGGTTATATTTTTACTGTAAATAAATCTAAGAAAATAACAAGGCTTAAAAATAAAATAATAATAAGAGCTGTTATTATTGAAATTTATGTTAATAATATTCAAAATATACATAATAATGTGAAAATAAATTTAAGACATAGATATTTAAAAAAAAATACTTGATTATTAAAAATATTGTGTATCCTGATGAGGGGTGCTTCGCTTCCTAAATATGTTGATATTTATATATTAAACAGTCGTGTACACAAAATATTTCTCATTAATGTTTTTAATTAACAATATTTTCCTCTTGGTAATTATTTATAAGAACACCGTGCTTCTAAGACTACCGTTAGCTTCTTTCCTCTATTTATCCTCAACGCAGCCCTGTGATGAGATAGAAGCAGACTGCATCGGCTCGTCTCGCCTACCATACTATAGCGTGTGTGTGCGTGTGTGTTCGTGTGTATGTGTGTGGGTTGCACATTCCACCCGGGGTGTGTGCGCCGGCGCTGGCGCCAGGTATTTGCATAATTGACGCGTCTCGCCGACGAACGTTTCCCCTTGTGGTGATCCTGGTGAGCTTGCCTTCCACGCAGAGCACCTATCGTATACTGTAGGGATGTACTTGAGGCCCCTCTACAGTAATGACGAATTATTTTATTTTTTTTAATTTGAAAAACAACATCAATATCCCTGAGATTACTAATCACCTAACAATATTTGAAAAACTCCTACTATCATACTGATAAGCGGAAAATTTTGGTGCAATTATTGTGGAGGTAAAACTGAATTAAAATCTAGCTTTAACTCGACCACTATCAGGTCATATTCGCTAAATACATTTTAATAACCTATAATAAATAACTATCTTACACTTTTTATCGGTCAGCACCCAAAAATACACACTTTGCAGGTTGCTAACTTGAATGATTTTTTTCCTGTAAATTCTATATTGGTAATTAGGAAAATGTGTTAGGTTTCAAAAGACAATAATCCTCAAACTGTAATCTTTTAAATTCTTTATACGTACACTGGAATTTTAAATAATACGTTCATAATTATTTTCACTGGTTTTCAAACTCCATATATTTTCAGACATTTTGCGATGTATTTCACAAAATTTAAAGATTACGTTGTATGATTTTTGTCTTTTAAAACCATTTTCATTTTTCTAAATACCCGTACAGAATTTACAGATAAATTATTTGGGGTATTGCTTGAGTTAGCAACCTGCAAAGTGATTTTTTGTGCCATTTTTGAGTCCTGGCCCTTAACATGTTTATTGTAAAGTGTTTAACGACTATAAAATAGACATTCGAAATATATTTAAGAATCTGTCTTTTTCTTTAAAAAGAAAGAAAGAAAGAAGATGTCAAATCTAAAACTACCTCTACTTTCTACCCGGAGATCAATTAATGATATTTTTATTATTTTTAAATGATTGAATTACTTCATAAACTGCCCTTAAATATTAAGTGCTATAAATATCCGTGTCCCTGTTGGATTCTCTCGACTTCACCATATTTTCCACTGTGACAACCTCAGCACGAGCTGAGCATGGAGCTCACCACTAGCGCGTCTTCAGCGAACTGCCATTACCTATACAGACCTTTTCGACACATTCAAAACATCTCCGTCCTGTATCAAAGCAAAAATAGTTAGTTATAAACGTATATATATGTAATTTCTTCAAATGATTGATAACTTTGTGGCGTCATTATTAATTATATAATTAAAAATACACTTTGTATACACCACTTTAATTAAAATATATAAATATTTCTACATGTTTCGATAGCAATGCTATCATCTTCAGGAATAAATGAACACATTCATAGTGTTCATTTATTCCTGAAGATGATAGCATTGCTATCGAAACATGTAGAAATATTTATATATTTTAAGTAAAGTGGTATATACAAAGTGTATTTTCAATTATATAAGTATATATATGTATTTATAATTTTGGTTTCTGCTTTTTATTTTGTAATGTTTAACTTACTAATAATGTACCTACTCCACTGACATCTGAATTAATAGACTTACCATAATTAAAATTTCGTCGGCTGGAGGCGAAGGTCACGTGACACCAATTTTGATACCAGCCTAGTTCACTGCCGTCCACGTTTGTTTCGCGTGATTTTAAAATTACAAAACATTTGTAAAAATGGTCAAACTATTTACTTTAAATACTCTAACAAAATATTAGTTTTTTGTAAATTCGCCACCCTCATTTTAGTTTCTTTTCCTTGAGTATTATGGCATCTCTATGTATTATTTGCTCTGTGACCAACTCCTATTTATATCATATTATTGTACAACGTGTATTATGTTTGTAAAAGCCCTACGGGCGTTCAATAAATGATTTGATAAATAAATGTAATCTTCGATTAGAATTGAAATTATAACACTTTTGTACTTTGTTCCACTTATTTATTTTCACCAGGACCGGTTTCATCCTACTACGGACATTTTCAGATGGTGAAAATAAATAAGTGGAATAAAGTAGAAAAGTGTTTTAATTTCAATTCTAATACAATGGAATTCCACCACGAATTAACAGTTCAAAAACTAGACTCATTGCAATCTTCGAGTCAACATTCACATAATTCCGAGTCCCTTTGTGGATTATATAGATATGCACAGCGACCACAGAGCAAATAAAATTACTAGAGATGCCCTTACACGCAAAGGGAAGAAGCCAAAATTAGCGAGGCGAGGGGAGAACGTAGGCGTATCACTTCCATTTGATTTGCTAATAAATGCCTCTCGACAGTCTCCGACATTTTTTTTATTCTTGGATAAGTTCCAGTGCTTTTCGGGATTTCTTCATTGCTTGATAGTGGAAATGTTAATTTTCCGGAGGCTTTATGTTAATATGAACACTCGCTCTAAATGCATCAATCCTTTTATTTTTTTTAACAACGAAGAAAGCTCTTTGGATAATCCCCAATTTTTATGCTTTTTTCCTTAAAATATACGGTATTTTTACGAATTCCGTTAAAAATGTGTGGAAGATTTAAAGTTAATGTTGTGGTTTCTGGGCATCGCACTAAATATGTGTAATGTTAATATTTTCAATTTTTTTTAAATAACTTATTGAAGTTTATAAACCTCATTGTAATATTTAATCATTGATCGTCCCAGATTCGACTGATACCTTTATATTTTCTGTAGTTTTTTTTTCGGTTTCGTGTTGCATTTGTTAATATTATCTTCTTCAATCATTAAATGTTACAATGAGGTATAAAGTTCAATAACTTATTAAAAATAAATTGAATATTGAGACTCAATTGCATTTGTGTTCGGGAAGAACTTTGTTAATCATCATAAATATAGCAAACAATAATATGTAATTTAAATGGGTAGTATTAGTTAGAGGATAATATTGACATGTCTCGAATTTGGGGTATGATATCAATGAAGATTTTTGTTTACATATTTATTTTTCATATTTTCTTGGATTTTATAGAATGTTTCAAAATGTTAACAAAATAAAAAGATGGCGTAAAGTGAACTGGTCTCATCTCCTTAGTCGGTAAAGCGGTTGTCTCGGTAAGACAGAGGTTCTGGGTTCGTGTCCCAGATGCGACTGATACCTTTTTATTTTCTGTATTTTTTTTATCGGTTTCGTGTTTCATTTAGGATATATTCGTATATATATTATCTTCTTCAGTGGTTAATATTTTCAATCATAATTATTATTGATTTTAATAACGATCTAAAACTGCACATTCTGAAACGGTTCGAGCTGGCTAAAACGTCACTATGATGTAGATAACGCCACTGGCCGGCACGACGTTGATCAGCGGGACGTCAACAACGCCATATTCACGAAGACCGACGAACATATCGTTTTGGTGGCAATTCAATAATGGCACATTTTAAATAGCTATAGATAATTAATTCGTAAACATAAAATTCAAATTCCATCGTTATCGTAATTTTCTTCTTCTTTTATTCGATAATAACAACAAAAAACATTAAAAAATACCCTTGTCACTAGCAGGTACGAGAATCTATGTAAGTTTGGTGTAAATGGTTCATAGAGGATTAATTTATTTAGCCGTTTTTATCAATAGTGGTGGCCAAAGCGGCTCGGTTTAGTGAGCCGGATCACTAAATCAGCTCTTCGTAGTGCACCTGTTCGGTGATCCGGATCGATTGAACGACGGTTCGCGTCCCTCCGCACCATGCCCTCACCCTCGCTCCCTTGGCCCCCCTAAAGACGTCCTTAAGACGCTCTCACACGATACTTTTTTCGTCCAGTTTTCATGTGGATTGTCTTTACTGATTTAGTGATCCGGCTCACTTAACCGAGCCGTTTCGCCAACTACTATTTAGCAATATTTTCGTTAAGAATGTTGGTTTTTCATCAGGGCGATACTTATAGTCTCTGAATATTAATTTAATATGAAGTATATGTGATATAACACAAATAAATACATGGTTGCCCTTAATATTGCAACTATACTCCACATTTGTATACCGTATGTCCAAATGATATGCCCGCTAACCTTTTCCATCTGAATCCATCACGGATATTCCGATTTTCCAAAATAATATAATTTCCGAGCGTCGATCAGTTTTTGTCCGGGATTATTATTTGGACGCGGCAGCGGCCCGTTATCGACGATCTCATAATCCAGTTATCTCGTGTGCAGGCCGAAATTATTATTTTCTCTGTGATCGCCGACCGTAAATTCGACCGCGTACAACAGATTTAAATTTCTACTAGAAATTTGCTACTCGTTTTGGACCAGTAAAAAAGACAGGACGCTCCTAACAGGAATATTTATACAGGCCAAAAATATTGCTACAAACTGTGTCTTGGAAAAAATTCGCATAAAAATAATGTGTTTCAAATTCGCTTGGCAAGCGGAGTCGATAATTATTTGTTGTAAGCCCTTTTCACCATGTCGGAAGTTAATTCTATTGCGAATGATCTTAATGTATCAAATGACAGCGGCATTACGGATGACGAAACATCTGTTCCCATAAATTAAGATTCCCATTATTGTACATCGCAATAAAAGATTGCGAATAGAAAGTGGATCTTCGGATTTATTTTCAAAAACACAATTGTGAAGCGAAATAAACTTATATTTTTGTATTTTTTAATATTTTTTGCACTTGTAAATGTGTATTTTTTAAATTTTTTTTATTAGAACTATAATATTCGTAAAATTTAATTCTTTACTTATATAATTTCATAAAAAAAAAATTAATTGATTGATATTTGTCCATTTGCATTTTTATTGAATATCATACTTTTTTTTTAAATTTAAAAACACAGAATATCTGTAGCAATTTATATACATACTTGCAAAATAAGAATAGCACTAAAACTCTTAAAGGGCCTTTCCTGAAGTTGGTAGGCTTGACTTTAGGAAAAGACGACCGGGTGGTCGAACCTTTCGACGCCATGATTTTTTTTTAATATTGGGCCATCCGCTCGTGTGGAAGGTCTATTAATGGGTGAAAGACATAAAATAAAAAAATAAAAACCTTTTGTATGAAATTAATATCCCACATCGTTTTTCTACGAGATTCAGAGCACCGTGTACAAAATAAATTATTATGTAACGTGTGAGCATATATTATAGTTAGACAGAAAATTGTAGACAAATCAGTCGGAACTAAATATGTTCATTACTATAGCAAAGTTTTTAACATTTATTGTTAAAAAAAATTCAATCATAATTTTCTAATGTATTTAATAATTCATTGATTTAATTTATTTAAAATTAATAAGCAAATTCATAGTGCAACACGGGAAGTGATTTGCTTCGTATTTCAGCGTTGTTTTGCAGAATTTCGAGCGTGGAAGTTCATGCTCAACTTAGAATGTGTTTACAAATGATTTGTGAACAATGTATGTAGATTTTCAAGCGAGGAAGAACATGTCCAATTTAGATATTTTTACAAATATTCTGTGAATAATATAATAATATATAGATTTATGCCTATTTGAAACAAGTATTACAGTTTATATTCAGATTTGAGGTTACGCTTCACATTCTTTGAAATCTAATTTCTGGATACCGTTTGGTAAAGTAAAAAATCTCCACTTGTAATTTTGAAAAGAAGAAAATAAAAAAAAATATATTAAGGGAAATCATTCACAAAAAATCCTAGCTATAAAGCAGTATTTTGAAAAAATATATTTCTTACAATGCGTTCATAACTTTCTAACGATTTTATTTTAATTCATATCAATGAAATTCCTCGGAAAAGATTCGATTTAATCAAAGCATTTTTTTGTTTGTTTTTATAACGTATTCCGATTCGTAGTACATATTAATCGAAAGTAATTTCACTGTTAGCGTCGCCTTAACGGTCAGCACCCAAAAATTCACACGCTGCAGGTTGCTAACTCATTAATTAATACGAATCGTTTATTTGTAAATTGTATATGATTAAGAAAATTTATTATGTTTTAAAAGACAAATCCTCTAATCTTTTAAATTCTATATTAAATATTTACAGGAATTTAAGGTAAAACGTTTCAAATTGCCTTCGCTGGTTTTAATACTGCACCTTCTTTCAGACAATTTTAGTATGTATTTCCTACAATTTAAAAGGTTACAGCTTTAATGTCCTACATTTCATCATTTAAAACAAAAATAAATAAAATAGTTCTAATCCGTACTAGATATTTGCTATTCATTTTGATCAAAATAAATATCATTAGGTTTAGGTTAGTATTTTAGCCTCAAATCCAAAATTAAGTTTTGTATGAAATAAGCCGCACAGCAGTTCCTCTTAACAACATCTTAAATTTTTATTGAACATCAGCTTAAATCAGTCAGCCCTCCGAGATAGCTGGGAAATCGTACTCTGAATTATAATATTTAAAGTGTATTCATGATTTATACATATTACTAAAGTATAAATAATTTTTTTAACAGTTTCCAAGCTCGAAATAGTAGTAGGAAATTATTTGAAATTTTTAGTATTACCCACATCGGTCAAGCAAGGTGATACAATTTCTGGTACTCTATGAAATGCCTTTTTTCTTTAATCATTGAAGAAGATAATATTAACAAATCTCAAATGAATCATAATAAAAAAAGGTATCAGTCGCATCTGAGAATCGAATCCAGGACCTCCGTCTTACAGGGCAACGCTCTAACCACTGAGCTAATGACGCCTATTTATTTTACGTAATTTTTTTTATCGATATCATACTTCAAATTTAAGACTTAAGAATATTATTCGTAATTAATGGTAGGTGGTTATTGTGATGCGACTGTTTTTTTTTCGTTGTATTTTTCTGTTTCATGCTTCATTTGAGATTTGTTAACAGTATCTTCTGCAATTATTTAATATTAAGATAAGATTTATAAGCTTCAATAAAATATTCCAATAAATTGAATTTTTTTTTCTGTATTTCTTTTTTTAAAAGAAAGACAAACATTTCCGAGTTACAAATAAGCTCACAATATTCGAAAAACTCCTACTACCATCATAAGAGGAAGATTTTGCTAGTGCAACAATGGAGGACTTAGTTAGGAGAGGAATTGAACCCAAGTCGCCTGGTTGGAATCCAGGCGCATTTGTCTACTCATCCACTAACCGTTCACATTACTTTTGCGCTTCATGTCACACTTTTGGTATATGGACATTCACTAGCAACAGCGACCACCATTTTATTTTCTGAATCCACTGTACAATATCTCCGGTTTGAATATATCAATTTTAGTTTTCCAAACCGCAGCTGTCAGATTCACTCTGTGACAGGTACGTGTGACGTCACTTTGCAGTAGTGGACATTAGTACCATTCAGTAACTGACCAGTATTAACTGTCAACTGTTGACAACATTAATTCGTTTATTTGAGTTCATAACCAACCACCTGCCCGAAAAACAAACGTCCGAACATGTTCATTATGAAATTACTGGACTATTCGTTCTGTTGCGTATTTTCTAGGTTCATTTCAGCTTTTAGGGAGGGTGGTGCAGTCCCTTGCAAAACATTATATTTATTTAATTACGATAATAATAATTAAACTAAATCTTTTAAATAACCTATTATTACCCTATTATTTTCTTTTCTTATTTAATAATTGAAAGACGTTGAAAAAACAATATAGATGGCATCTTGTCTTTGCTGTTTTTTTCAATAATAATAGTGACGTAATTTTGGTGAAAAAAAATTACCTCAGTTTATCTAACCTGCAACGTATCACCAAGTTCATATCTAGTCACTTACAACTAAGACTACATAATCTACAAATATCATTTTGAAACGTAATTGTGTGCTGATAATATTCGCGTTGACTTAGAAATTTGAAACGGAAAGTGCTCTGAAAATTCCTTGTCGACGGAGCTTATGATTTGTGAGATAAATATAAAGAAAAACAAGCAGATTTCCATTTTATTGCTAAGATTGTGATTTATGCAACATTGTTGCTTCGAAATTAAGTTATTTTGAAATCACTATATAATCAAATGCAAAACAACAACAAAAAATTCAAAGTAACAATATTACAACTATTGTAATATTACAAAAAAATACTTATTAATAATTATTTATAATGTATATTTGATTTGGCGTTATTAAATAAAATAAAAAATGTGTATCCTTTATTTTGATCCAGACGTTATGTTTGAAATATGGTCCAGTATTAATTAATTGCATAGTGTTTTTGCTCGAGGTTATGCTTCTGCGGTTGGCGTTCAGTGTCTCCGTTATACGTCCTTATCGCCTTCTGTAAGGGCTCCGAATCCTGGAAACGTCCTTCTGAGAAGATATCTGAGGCGTTCCAGTACAATAGAATTCCCAGTTGTTCCGAGGAGCTTCCATCAAAATTACCCGATATCCTGAATTTGAGTTTCATTAATAATAATGACATAGCCCTAAATTCTGTTGTTTATTTATTTAAATACCACTATGGGAGTAATTTTAACTAAGAACATCACCCCTGAATAGATTACTTACTAAATCTAAACAAGTTCAAACTCTTATATAAGGCATTAGTATCGATGCAGATGCAATGTTAAGATTATTAGGTATAAAGCTAATTTTAATTAGAATTTGTAGCAGAGAAATCAATTCAAAATTGTACTTATGTTCGGGTAGCACAGCAGCAATTTTTGTTTTTTTTTTTTGCGATTTATAGCATAGATCTTCTATTGAATTTCAAATTTTGCAGTTGCAATATGTTTACAAGAATTTGGTTACTAATATTGAAGGCTAAGTCGTGGTCTTTTGTGTAAAACATAATTTCCAAAAACAAATGTATTTATTTGCCCAACGTTTAATGCACTTATCTCTTTAAAATATTCTACTCGTATAACCTCATGGAAAACAGTAATTTTAACTATTAAAACTGGATTAAATTATAACTCGACAAACGGCGCAGGCATAAAAGATAATAAGAAGTAAAATTAAGAATTGCAACAAAAAATTCTCATTACTGCTACGGCTGCCTGGATAGAGTCCCCCCTGATGGCACTCCGGTGACCGTCAAATATTCACCATAAACTTTTTTCAATTTATTAATTGTTTTTATGTATAATTCGTAGAACTCCATTTACGTGTTTTAAATTTTAATAAAAATCAAATATAATAATAATAAATTAAGTTCTGCAAGAATTTTTAGTTTTTATTATTGTGACTGCCTCACTCAAGGCAATTGTCGAAGTTTGAAAATAGCCTTAAGCGTCGAAACAGCTGTCACCATAATAAAAAACTAAAAATACTTGCTTAACTTAGTAATAACATTATTAAATTTGATTCACATTACATTTTTAAAAATTTGTTTTTTATTTTCCATTAATTAATATTTTTAACATAATTTTTTTCTTTCTTTTTCATGTGTTATTATTGTAACCGATGGAACGTATTGCATTGCACCACCCCTCCATGGCTTCTGGAATAAAGCACTCGTATTAATATCATTATCAAAGCAAAGGCGAGGTAACATCCAACCCCCCTTTCTGCAGCCACAGGAATGCCACAATCCCACTTCCTTAGGGCAGTTTGAATGTTTGTACCGTAACACATTAAAAAAACATACCTTAAAAATAGATTATCATTTTGCACTACAAAATATTCCCTTTTCAGGTTCTGATTTTATATGCTCCGGGATATCCGGTCTCAAACACCAGGAAAACCCATTCAACCTGTGAAAATAAAATGTTTCAACCAGCGACATGCAGCAAGGCAAAGGAAACTCGTTTCCGATTCAATTCACTGTCTATGTGTACATATGGCTTCAGTGAAAATACTATAAAACATAGTATGCCTGTGCGCGATACAAATATATACAATATTGCATACTCGGACGATATGGTAGGTATAGTCGACCCTCATATGAATACATAACTCGCTATTCTAACATAAATACATTTTTCCATCGATTTCCATATTTTGATTTCTAATTTATATTCACTACTAGCTACTGATGTGTACCCGGCCCTGCTCAGGATATTATTTTTTTATGGTTAAAGTTATGAAGTTGTGAATTCTGACTTGTCGTTTGGGTTCCATAATTGATTTGACAGCGAAGGGAATTCCTTGTGACGACTATTACTATCTCTAAACAAAGAAATTTGAAAATTTTAATTCATTCCAAATATTTGTTTTGTGAAAATGTATCTAAATAATAAAGTTCTTATGTGTATATCTACTTGTGTTTTCCATTTTGAAAATATTCTACCCAAAAAAACCTTCCTCTTTTGAATATGTAATCTGTGGCTATACATAGTGGTATATCCATGGGCTAACTTCAATACAACATAGCGGGTTCAATATTTTTATAATAATTTTAAAACGTTATAGCAATAGTTTTACATATTGGATTTCATTCAAACTTTGCTATTTTCAGCGAAACCGATCTAGTAATTTTCGAGAAAATCGAGGACAGACAGGCATACATTCATTTTTATGTGTAGATAAAAGAAATATATAATAATTTAATAATGTAAAATATTCCCCGGATACCTCCGAGGGCCGATTCTGTTTAAATTTACGTGCCATACAAGAAAAGTTTGAAGTGGGCATCGACAAGTAAATATCGATGGAATTGTGCAATTTTTTTAATCTTAAAGATTTTGTTTTGTTCTCGTTGTTGTTTTGAATTGTCTTACGGATGTTCGCAAATAGTCAGATTTAATGCAATTGCTCCGCCATCTCTCCATCCTATCTTTTGGAATAAATAATAATGTCATTTTTCCCACTTTAAAATAAGGGACACCCACTTGGGAATGAGTTACATCTGTGAAGATATTAATTTCAAAAAATAATGTCACATCACCATGTTACCGTTTCATATGAAAATATTAATTTCATGTTAAGTATAAAACACATTGATTGGCAACTAAATTTATCAAAAGATTTTTTTTATACGATAAAGGATTGATGCTATTACCGACGATGAATCGGATAACACGTATTTGAATTATTCGTATTAAATTTATGTATCTTTTTTATATAAATACCGCACAAGCGTCCCAACTGGTCCCGACCATCTGGAGCCAGTGAGACTATGGCATCCACATTGGGGAATATTGTGAGGCTGAAGATATTGTGGTGGAGAAGAAGAAGGGGAGAGGAAGGTGGAGAAATATCTGGCTATTCAGATCTGGTCACCAAATACGGCTGAAAGCCATTTCAAGTAACGTTTCAATTCCGAATGGTGGTCTTTCACCAGGGCGATGCTGAGAGTATCTTCCACTCTGAGATAGATCTGGGATAGATACATTGTCATTTGCAAAATCACTTATGTTTGCCTTTATTACCATAATGTTATTATTTACTAGCAAATTTACCGATTTTTTAAAATGGACAAACATGAATTGCAAAAAAATTGTCCGAAGTGTATTTGACCATCTTGCAGCCTTTAAAAAATATAGGTATCCGTTGTTATATTTATGTTCTTAAATATGAGTATCTAAATTCCTACTTGAAGAAAATGGATTTCATTGAGCTCTAGGAGTAGAAAAGTCTTACGTCGATTGGCGACATCAGTTATCTTTTAGGTATTATCTGTGAAGTGTGTCAAACCGACATGTGAATTTTTTGTAAAGAAAACTGTTTTTAATCATAATTACGTATTGCATATAATCAACCACGTATTTCATAGCTGGAAGGCAAATTTACTTAATATCACGTAATATTACGTAATATTATAGTGCCTGTTTAATGTTCTTCCATTTCCTCCTGCATTTCAATATAATCAGAGCACTTAGCTTCATTAAACTGAGTGACTGCCTCGCCGGTGAATGCCCCAGCCCCGGCCCTTGCTCGAGCTGGCGGTCCTCTGGGCGTCCCTGCGGTACGCCTCTGTGCACACATTGCACACATCCAGAGTAGGGACTTGTCTGCGGAAAACGCCCAATAGAAATCCGGGAAATTGGCATTTATGAACTGCAAATTATAGTGCCAATAATGATAATTAATTGTTATTGTGTTTATTTGGTACAACTCCATTTAATTTATTAAAACAGAAGTTAATCAAATTTAATAATATTATTATTATTTTCAACAATTATAGTTTTAAAATTAATAATCCAACGAATGATCCTAATATAACGCTAATTAATAGAGTAAGCGGAATTATTTATTCCCCACTTTTAAGTAAATTCACGAAACCTAGACAATATATTTCCTTAAAATATTTCAACATTAAATTCATTTGCTTAAATAGCATTAATGTAATTATAAAACAATTAAGAAAAATCAATGGAAGAAAACTTTCAACTGTAAAAACCTCACAGAATAGAGAATGTTTAATTATTACAATAATTTTGAAAGTAAATCGGTTTTATCGGTAATAAATCATTTTAAACACCGCCCAAATTAAAATTGGGTGAAAGAAAAAAAAAACGTAGAAGTAAGTCATCTCAATGTTCACTACCCACAGTTTGAAAATGGCTTTGAACGCCAAAGCAATTGTAACAATAAATAAAACTAAAATACTTGCAGAAATTTATTATTAAATTATGAAATAAAAATTCATAAAAGTGATGTAAAACAAAGTTATTGTTTTATTTTTTTTTAAATAAAAAATCCAATAATAATATTCGATTCTACTATAGTATTGTCTTTTGAACGATGTTATTGTAAAGCCGTTACCATGACTCTTTTATATTTCTGCTTTATTGTTTTCGTATCTATCTATCTTTCCCACCCTTTTCAATTATGTACAATCGTAACACAATAATGTAATTTTTGCATGTTGGTACAGACGTTTTTGTTAATAATTGATATGCACATACTACTTTTTGTTGCCGATTCTTGTTTATTTTTTTATTTTTTTCCATGTCGAAACAGCAGTCACAATAATAAAAACTAAAAATACTTGCAGAACTTAATAATAACATTATTAATTTTGAATTGCATTAAGTTTAAAAATATATATATAAATGGAGTTCTACGAATTAAACATAAAATAATGAAGGAATCATCACAGTGTGATCGTCCGAAAAATCACTGATTTTCGCGATTTTTGTTATGGTTAGGTTAAGCTAATCGGTTTGGTTTTTTTTACAAATTAGGGCAGTGATAAAGAATACAAAATATTTTTTTGTCATTTGATTTATTTATTTTTTAATATTCTAAAAAATTATTGAAAAGTCCGCTTGAAAAAAAAGGTCCTGTGTGGTGTCCACAATTGCGGCCTTAATGCTGATCTGAAACAAAAATTTCAAAAGGATTATTAATGTGTAGAGAATCCACTATTTGGCTATGGAGGCTTTTTTTGAAATTTGAAAAAAATGGCGGCGGTTTGAACAAAACGTATCGAATTCAGCCTTTTTTTACGAAAAACTAGGAAGATAAAAATCTTCCATACCACGATAGATGACGTGAAAAATTGTCTGTTAAAATTTGAAATGGGTAGCTTGAAAACTCTTCTTTCGAGAGTAGACACCGTTTTGAAAAAAACCATTCCGAGAAAAACGCGTTTAAAGTTTGGAGTGATATATTTTCAGATAAATCGTTTACTTACGATCAATCGGCGATGCCAGGTCCATACAATATTCCTTCTGCTTCCTCACATAATTCATTTTCTGTAGAAATTTCGTTTCGACGAGCTGTCCTGACTTCTTTGCTGTCCCGAGAGCTTCGGCGTTCCGCAGTTGCGATGCGCTCCTTATATTTTGCAGGTGCACCCCATTGTCTCCAGGATTTTCAATATTGGATAATACCCTTCATTGAACGTACAAGCTGCACAATACGTCACGATTTCCACAGTTTGTTTCCCACAGAATATATGGTTAGGAGCGAGTTTCCACACGCAATGATTGAAACTCTCATTGTTGTTTTGAGTGTTTGCGCCCGTACATCTCTCTAACAAATCATCTGTGGTCAAATCTGCGTAAATCGGCTTCAAAACCTCTTGGATATCGTCATCGAGCGCGGTGGATGAGAATATTTCCCCCCAAATCCATTGGCCTCAGCTTTACTATAATTAACACAGGAAGGTACTCTCGCAGGTAGGAACAAGACAAAAGAATAACGGTTGAATTGGGAGATGGACGCGCCAGATGTCTCCGTTCGCCTTTTCTAAGGAATGCTGTAGTGACCGAAATAATTCGAATTTCGGTTTTAAAATTTGAGAGAATATTTATAACAGTGTATACTATCCGATGATGCAAAAAAACGATTTTTCGAAAATTTCACACTGTGATGATCCCTTAATACTTGTTTATGTATGTTTTTTACCATCTCTCTATCACTGTATCGCCTTGTTTATTCTACATTTAATTTTGTCGAATAGCCGCTCTATTATAAATATATAAACAAATATTTAATTATTTCTAATTTTGAAACTATCAATTCATGGTGGAATTCCATATTAAAATGATTTTTTTCGATTAAAAAACCTTTGTAACTTTTTCCCACTTATTTATTTTCGACCGGACCGATTTTACCCTATCACGGGCATCCTCAGACTCAGACCAGTCTGAGGATGCCCGTGATAGGGTGAAACCGGTCCGGTCGAAAATAAATAAGTGGAAAAAAGTTACAAAGGTTTTTTAATCAAATAAAATCATTTTAAATATTTAATTATTGTAGAAAATAATATTAAAATAACCTAAATGAACCATGAAACCGGAAAACACAACAGAAAATAAAAAGATTTCAGTCGCATCTGGGACTCGAACCCAGGACCTCTGCCTATCCGGGGCAACCGCTTTACCAACTTAACTAATGAGACCAGTTCAATTTATGTCATCTTCATCGATATCATAATAAACAAATATTTTATTATCCTCCTCCGCCTGTGGTATACTCGTACAAGGTCGTCCAAAAGTCCCCTTCCGATTTATAACTGTAAAAAGTTTTAAACGAAGTGATGAAAACAAAAATTACGAATTAAAGGTTCATTTTTTTCATGTTACGTCTAGAAAATTATATCGGTAAGTGTTTACCATTAGAATTCATGCATGAGTAGGCTCTTTTCATTGCATTTTTAATAATTTTTTTGGAAATTTTGAAATTTTTTGTCATTTTTTAGCTATTAGGAATTTTGACATTTTGCCAAATTTGGCACGAACAGTTCATTTATGAATACGAAGATGTAGTGAAACCGTCATCAACCGTCTGAATCGATCTCTTACGCAAGGAGCTATTGGAGTATTAATTGCGAACTCCATAAATTTTCCGTTATGCACGTTGAGTGGCAATTACTGACCTGCGATTTGCCAAAAATAATGTGACCATTTTCATTTCCTCTGCAATGGTGTATTGTTCCATATTGTAATATTCCGTGTTTAATATCTGAAATAAAAAATAAATAAATAAAAAAATTCAATCGGAAAGGGACTTTTGGTCCATCCTGTATTAAATAAAAATTAAAATTTCCCTAGTAAATTTTTTATTTATTTTTATACATAGATTCCATCAATGCGTATTCGAAATGTTTTTCGTTGTGTTACTGTAAACCAGACGCGAAATACAATAAGACAAAAAATAATCAAGTTTTTGTTTAACTGCAGTGGCGGCTTGTGACTTTTTTTCCAAATTATAGATTTTTGTAGGAAGATCTTTGAGCAAACAGGTGCAGCGCGCCGCCAAACTGAAAAAATAAAAATCGTTGCAACAACATCAATAATGTAATTTTTTTTTCAATATTAGCACTCTAGCACACCAAACAGTCACGAGCCCCCACTAAATGATTTTTCACAAAAACGGCGCTATACAATTCATCGACATATTATTATTATGCTCCCGATCACATGACCTCTTAACCTCGCGTAGCCCAACAAAACAACATTCCTCTTCTTATTTCTTGCCCCATATAGCCGATCCCACATACGCTCTATCTTTTGGTTAGGCTAGATTTGGTTTTTTTTTCGACTGTGTTTAGCGCATTTTACTTGTATTTGGTGCCTTTATGATAGTCATGTGCCATGTTTTTATTATTTAACAATTGAAAGATATGAAATAAGAAAAAAAAAATTCTCCTTTAACAGTTTAATTAATATTTTAAAATGACTCCGTAGCTCATGATGAAAATAAAATTTGTGGGTTTAAAAGAGATGCATTGGCTGAAAAAACAGCTTTTCAAATTTCATATCGCCAGAGCTTACCGTTTGCGTAATTTTAGTGAGATATTTATACGAATTTTCTGTCGTAACGACTATACCCGGCGGTCTGCATATGAAAATTTTAGCGATTGTTTGTATTTTTTTTTTAAATATTTTATGTGTTATGATACGATGAATGAATTTGAATGATGCAATTCCAAAACCGAGATATTTTGCGGTCCATTTTCTCTTCCTACCCCTGCTGAGAAACGGCGTGATGGATAGGTAGTTAGTTAAGTTATATACTTTTATACAGGAAAATTATTAATCATTGATCTCATCTCACAAATCCGATGCCGACGCGTTTGTCCAAATATGCCGTCACGACGTCACGATGGGCAGGGGTTGTAAAACAGGGGGAGGCTATGTATGCTGTGATCTCGGCACGCTACGACCGCGATGTGCAGCGGCTTAATGAACCCCGGTTCACCCTAACTGCCGTTTTATATTCTGCAGTCGACGCTCTGAAATTTCAGACCATCTACCGGGATTATGTGGGTGAGCGGTTCGAATAATTCCATGAAGTGGATCAAGTAAATGGTCAAGATTGGCGTTCATTAAATTTTTTAATTTTTAAATGCTCAAATCCTTAAAGTTTATCCGATGAAAATCGTTTTATATCTTCTCGGCTTTTCTATAAAACCTTAATGGCACTCGAAATCAGCTGACAAATTCTTGCAAAAGTATTGCGCTGACGAAGCAATCGAAGACCTAAGCAATAATTCGGAAAAAAAGTTAATAAGGCACCCTAACATATTTACTTTATTTTTCTATCTTTTTTCCGTAGTTTTATTTCTAATTTTATTTTCGCTAATTAATTTATTATGAACATCTTGACTGACTGATATATATTAATGTTACGAAATTTATTAAGTTATTTAGAGAAATTATAAATTAAATTATAATATATGGAGAACCATCCAAATTTTTTTTTTTAAATTTACTTTATTTAATCCAAATTAAGTATATTAATTTTATTATTAATTCTGCGAGTATTTTGTTTTTAAGTTTTTGTCACAATAATAGAGAAACTGAAATACTTGCAGAACTTAATAACAACCTTATTGAATTTAATTTAATCAAAATTAAAAAAAAATTAAAAAAATAAATTGAAAATATACCGTTTCCAGTTAGTTCCAAAAAATAACAAAGCTAATATCTAAAAAAGGGTATTATAGCAGAGGTATATTTTCATTTTTTTGCTAGAATTTTGTCAGCTAGTGTGCTAAAACATAAATTGCTAAAATCGTTGCATGAAATAGCATAAGCTGTGTTTGTTTATTAGATGTGAATAGCCGAGTGCTTTCCAACCTTCCTCTCTCCTATCTCCTTTCTCTCCCCAACCCCTTTTGTTTTACAATATACTTCAATTCGGGATTTCTTAGTCCCCCTGTCTCCGAGCAATTGAAATTTTTTTGCGGTATTCGCACACCTATAACAATTTGGTCTCCTTTTAGTAGTGCATTAGGTAGCCTTAGAGTAATACAAATAGAAGCGCTATTGTGTATATAACATCTCGTCGAAGCTGATTCCACTATGAGCATGCTAGAGGGGTACGGGGGGAGGGGACAGTTTCTGCTGTTTTCCGGTCTATCGCCGAGCGAGCACAGTACGGCGGGAGTTGAGGGAACTTACCCTCAACTGAGTGGAACCAATTTTATCGCTGACTGTCTCATCTAAATAAAATATGATACACCAATATAGGTAGCCCCTTATTCGAAACTTCTTCCATTTCCGTGCTATATGAAAATACTGTAAAATATTAATTGTTATTGTGTTTTATTGCTTTTAGAACCAATAATAATATAGGAATAAGCCTCAAAAACTCAAAAAGTAGAATTCCTAAACTTAATAATAGTGACATATATCAATTAAAATGTGACCACACCGACTGTAGTGCTATCTACATCGGATGGACGAGAGGGGCTTTCTCAACTAGATTCAAAGCACATATACGATGCTATAATAATAATTTCACTACATCAAAATTCTAAAAATATCCCTTAGTGAATAATCAAGGCCCGCTTGGCAATAGAGAGCCTAAACCCTTGCATCTAGAAAGAAAGTTACTTTGATTAAATTTACTTGAGTAAATAGAAATTAGCGAAGGAACGAATGATTCTAATATACCGCTTATTTGATAAAGTAAGGAAAATTATTTTTTCCACACTCTTAACTATGTTTATGAAACCTGTGTAACATAATTATTTTAAATAATACGTTGAGTTAAATTAAACACATTAAATTTGACTTAAATGATATAAGACAATTAATAAAGTACTTTAAATGGGGAAAAAAGCTTTACGTATGTCGGTTTTACCGGTAATAAATCATTTTAAACACCGTCCAAATTATAATCGGGTGGGAATAAATAAAAGCATATAAGCAAGTCGTCGCAATTTGGCCTAACCAAAGTTTTAAAATGGCTTTGAACGCCAAAACAGCTGTAACAATAATTAAAAACGAAAATACTCGCAGAACTTAATGATAACATTATTAAATAATGTTTACTTTTAGAATTTTTATTTTTTTAAATAATAACTGCGCTCAATAGCATCGTCAACTGTTACTTGTTCTAGCCCACGCGGCAAACGGGAGACCATCACAATCAATTGCTCTAATTTCAATTACCTACCTACTCTATATTATTTGAGGAAGCATTATTAAGATTTACGACTGCATGTTTATATTGTTTGAATCTGCTCAGTTGGCTGTAATTTGAACATTATGGGAGTGGGGTGAAATCTATAAATACTGTAAACTATCCAATCTTCCTGCTGCAGTACATAAATTCCAACTACACAATGACCGTATCTCAAAAGTCGTAAAACATGTTGTTATGAGTTATTTCAACTGAATGAAAAGTTGAAAAACGACATGCAAATCGTTAAAAATCTTTACTACTTGAATTTCATAATAGAATATTACTGTCTTTATACAAAATAATCCAACCCTACTTTTTTTACGGTAACTCCACACAGGAGACCCTGAGGGAAATAATTTCCCTCAAGGCCTGTATCATCTTTGGGGATGCTGTGTGGAGGGTCATTTTGAGGATAGGAAGCAGTAAAGTTGGGTCTTGAAGAGACCCATGTTGTAGGATGGAGGAAACACAGAGGCATCATTTCACAGCCGAGCTGTTGAACACAAGAACGAGTAGTAGAAGCGACCCGTTCTCATGTGACAAATGTTAAACGTTTGCAAATGTTGAGCGCACGTTTGGCGTGTTTCCCAACTATGCACCGGTGCCGAATGGATCAATGACACTAGTTCCTCAGAGCATCTTTCATTAAAATACCGGTAGAACAAGAACAGCATTCCCACCCGACGTCTGTGCTCCAAAGATTCCAATCCGTTTGTTAATATTAAAGCCAATAACCATATAATCTATAAGTAAACTATGACGCAGTAAAAACCATTGAACGGTGAGCTCTGACATAGTGAAATTTTGTACTCATTTTTCCGATTAAATTTTTCAGGTTACTGCAACTATTTTTGGCTTGCAGCATCATTTCGACCATGAGGTCGTTAATGTAAATGTAATTTGTACTTGTACGTATTTGTGTATATTCATTTAACAGTCTGTATGAATTTTGTTAAGCTTTACGAAAATAAACTTGGAAGATTATCACTTAATATGTCTAAAATCATGGTCTCTACCAATACCATATTCAGGCTTGGACTCAAATATTCTCTCAAATGTAAATTGTTGTCCTATTTTTGTAATTGCTTTGTTCGTGTCTTATGTATGCGCTATTCTTTTTCTGTGACTCTTGTTTATCTCATTTCGTTTTGTGTATTTTGTGTAATTGGACAATTGTCCATTAATATAAAAATAACTGGACTGAAAGAAACGGGATAAAATATCAGATGATTTTTTCTGCATCTTTCATTTTAAGTAATTTTGAAATTCGAGCTAAACTGCGCAGTACGTCTTGGCACTGATAACTTTGTATATGATTTTATATAAAAAAAATCTATGGTTTATAAAAATTGTTCGTTAGTCTCGCTTTTGACCACCTGCAAGGTTATCCATCCCAAGCTGTGTATTTACCCCTTTTTTCGTTGAATTTAAACAAGAAACAGTATTTGTTAGAGGATTTCTCCTTTTGAGGACAGTGTGACGGTTTCTGGAGTAACACTTTTGCTCTGTTCTGTTCCAATCTTTATCTACCCACGTACAGTCCGGAGCAGGTCACTGTCTGCCGCTATCTCTGCTTTGTGTATATGAAACTAATGCGTTTCTTCCTCCTCCATTGTCAGCAACCATTGACCTGTGACCTCAAACGAGCACTTTGCCCTTTGCGATAAATAACTGCTCTCGTTTTTTGTAACTCACTCGTAGAAATGCCTCTCATTGCTCACTGTTTTGCAATTTGAAGATCTGTCGTTGTAGCCGCAATGTTTTTTTTATTTTTTTTCAGTATTACTTTTGTGAGTTTTGCAAGAAACAAGTAAAAATGTTTATGGAGTTGAATTATAATAATAAATTGTCAATTTTTCTAAGGGTAGTTTAGTGACTAAAATCAATCACCCCAAGAGCGCTTTACATCTTGTTAAAGTTTGTAACCCCTTTTAAATAGATAGTTGTATGTTTTTAGATTTTTCTTAAAGCATATTTTCTGAATGTAGGTTACAGTTTTAGAAATATAATAAACCTACATAAAACCGATTTTTATAATATCGCTTACTGTTTTCGTATGAATTTTATAACGACATTCGTGGCAAAGATGTCAGATTTTAATCAAAATTTAAAAAAAATAAATAATTGAAAATTGTTGCGAGTGGTGACGGAAGGACTAACAATGAATGGATAATTCCAATGAAGACTACCAATCGGGGATGCCACAGATCCACTGGCCCCGGCTAATGGAAACCTGTATAGTGTAACGAAAATTCGTGTCAACCATATGCGTGAAATTCTGTCTGAAGCATGAAATTCGAAAAACTTTTTCTCTCTGAAATTTTGCGGTCAACACTATTTTCAAATCGGGGCATATTAAAATATTCATTTAACTCTCATATACTCGTATATATTTTAATAAAAACATTGTATTAAGTATTATTACAGCATCGCTTTCGGGACGTGCAGATATCTATATATAAATAAAGTGGTGAATACAAAGTATATTAATTAATTCATTTATTAATAATGACGCCACAAAGTGAAAACCAATCATTTGAAGAAATTATATTATTTTTTATTTTGAATAAAGGCTTATTTATGAAAACGTTCAGTTAGGTAATTATTATTACGCGTGGCAGCTGTTTCGCCTCCCGTAGGCATTATCAAACTGTGGTGGAGCCACTTACAGACGATCTGTTTCTATAGAGATAATGAAGATCTTAATTTGTTTTCATTTTCATTTAATTATCTCTTCATAATTCCCGACTATATTGTCGAAACTTTACAGTGCAATAACAATTAAAATAACCGAGGCGAAAGATCTGCCACGCGTAATAATAAAAACTAATTACCTAGCAGAACTTCTTTTTTAATCTAAATATTAATGATTTCTTCAAACGATTGGTATTCACTTTGTGGGGTCATTATTAATAAATGAATTTAATACTATGTATCTTTTAAAATTATTTTATTAAGAAAGGGACGCTTAGATGGTTTGGACATGTAGAGTGAATGAACGAAGAAAGGAGTGTAAGGAGAATATATGATGGGAATGTGAATGGAAGAAGAAGCAGGGGACGCCCGAGGAAGACATGGCACCATCAAGTGAACCAAATACTTGAGCCGGGCCATGTCAGAAGTCGGAATAATAGAAGAATGTATGGGACGATGTATGAATGTGAATGAAGCAAGAAGTGTTTGCCAAGATCGAGGTGTTTGTCGGTGCGTCCTATCTGCCTACCCCTGCAGTGAAACGGCGTGATGGTTAGTTAGTTAGTTATTAATACTAATGTGAAATTAAAACGATGTTTTAAAAATTAATCTTGAAAACAATAAATAGACATTTATTTTTTATTTTTTTATATATACATAATTTTTATTTTTTTTAACATTAACTTATAAATACATATGAACCCATGTACATAAACCTACGTGTAATGTATATAATCCAAAAAATCCCACATAGGCAAGGTCAGTGCGTGGGTATACCTGGTATCAGTTACTAGAGTGGAAGATACTCTCAGTATCGCACTGGTGAAAGACCACCATTCAAAATTGAAACGTTGCTTGAAATGGCTTTTAGCCGTGTTTGGTGACCAGATCTGAATAGCCAGATATTTCCCCACCTTCCTCCTCCCCTTCTCCTTCCCTTTCCCAATACCTTCAGTCTCACAACATTTCCCAATTGGGGATGCCATTGTCTCACTGGCTCCAGACGGTTGGGAGCAGTTGAGAATCTTGTGCGGTATTCATCTAAAAAAAAAAAAATTAAGTAGCAGTATATTAGTATTATTGTTCCATGAATTTCAACTGTTCATTCAGAAAGCGGATTTCTATATCGTGAATATTGGGATGAAATTAGGACAGGTCTAACTATAAGTATTTTAATAAATAAACTAAACTCTATCGCTGTATCGAAATGCAAAAACAATGAACAACAACATGAACAAGACCAGTGGACACAATCCAGGAATATTCAGGACTCAACCGACGAGGAACACCAAAGCATAAACAGTCCTAAGTTTGTTAGGCGGGTAATGGATGTCATTTGTTCGACTGTAGCCGCTTAACGCTGCCCATTTGCCGCTTAGACTATTTATTATTCCATCCCTTGTCAACATATTTGGGTTTTGTTGAATTAAGGCTCTAATCCGTTCCTGCGGGGTTTAATCTTTTGATTCTATTCGAGGGGGTGAAGAGATTTGGCTTATTTACTATTTACACACTTTGCTGTATCGAAAACATCTTCCGGCTTAATTCAATGGGTTGATTGGATGAAAATTTTATCGCTTTGAATTTATTATTCTCGATTCTTTGGTAAATTACTACGAATAGAATACATTTTCACTTCAATGGCCTTCCCCGCTAGCGACTAAATTCACCTAAATGTTTTAGGCTTCCAAGGAACTGGGGGTCTTATATAAGCAGATTCTTCAATAGTGACCCAACTGCTAACCCTATACAATTTCAAGTACTTTTAACATATAATGAAGCTACCAAGTACTCGATAAACTTATTAATTGTTTTTGTATTTAATTCGTAGAACTCCATTTTTTTTAAATAAATTAAAATCAAATTTAATAATGTTATTATTAAGTTGTCCCGTCTGCCCTATATAAGTAGCATTTTTCTAAGAGCTTTCTCAACTAGATTCAAAGAATATATACGATGTTATAAAAATAAAAGCACTTCTTCAAAATTCGCAGATCATCTCTTAGTAAATAATCACGTCCCGCTTGACATACGCTTACATATAGAAAGAAGGGGTCTTAGATTAAATTTACTTGAACAATTAGAAAATAATAATCGTATAATAATAATAATGAGCGATCTTAATATAACATTAATTGATAAAGTAAGGAAATTTATATATTCACCGCTTATCATCAGTGTGTTCACATTATCAAATAACGTAACACATTTAAATATATCAATTAAGATAATATTATCAGTTAAATACTGGGAAACACATTACCATTGTGAAAACCTCACAGAATTCAGAATTTTAATTGTTTAAAAGTTCTTTTGCATAAACCACTATTTAATAAATAAATATCAACTTGTTTCAAAACCAGTGGTTCCCTCGTCAGTATAAAAAATAATGGCATGCATTTAGAAAAATTATAAAAATAGACAAAGATTATCAATGCGTGGCGAGCAAAGAAAAAATATAAGTATTAATGTAAAAATAATTGTACAACATATTTATAAAACACTCATTATTATATTTACACTCGAAAATATAAATTTAAATAAAATCAAGGAACAACAGAGGCATCAAAATGAAAATAATTATTTTCAATATTGGTATTAATGTGAAAATAAATTTAATTAATTTAATTATATTTAATTGACTAAATAAATAAAATTTGTTTTTAAAATAATAGCAATTAATAATTTAATTAAAAAAAATTCTTAGTATTCAGCACACTGTAAATATACATTGATATCTACATGTTTCGAAAGCGATGCTTCATCGTCAGGAATATATGAATACTAATATTAGTATTAATAATCCTAGTATTCATATATTCCTGACGATGAAAGCAACGCTTTCAAAACATGTTTCAATGTATATTTTTAAAGTGGTGAATACTAAGTATATTTTTAAATTAACTTATTCACAATGACGCCACAATGTGAATACCAATCGTTTAACAATTACTTTATTTGAAACCACAGTGTTTAATGTGCAAATATATTATTAATATATTGTTATATTGTTTATCCTGACGAGGGGAGCTTTGGTTTTGAAACACGTATATATTTGAATATTAAATACAGTGGTTTTAAACAGATTAAGCAATTAAACGTTTTAAACAATTGTTATTAATTTAATAAATATGACTCCATAAAGTGATTTTACATCTTTTGAAAAAATAAAAAAATTGTTTTGTCTTTGTTTTAGGTAAGTTGGAATAGAATCTTTTTGGCTGTACTACGCCATATATAAAAACAAATCGCTACACTACTAAGCTCTGCATCTTTCTTTGGAATGGATTTAATTTGGAAGAAGGCTGACGGGTAAGTACATCTTATTATATAAATACCTAAATGTATTCAATTAAGACTGTTTGACTGACCTTTGTGATCAATCTCATTGCACAGATTTTTTTTTTTTACGTTTCATCTTAACTATGTAGTAGAAAGTCTGTTTGTTTGTCCTAGTAAAAACTCTCGAACGATGGGCTTGCAGATTGCTGGCACAGAGCATTTTGTCAAAGAAACTTTTTTCAAATCATAACGTAGATAATCTCCTTCAAGCTTTATCTTTTCACCTTGTAAAATGAGACGTATCTAAAGTTTAGTCTTGTAATATTTTTTTGAAAATAGTATATTAGATATACTTCGTTTCTACTCGAACATAACCGGGTATTTTTTTTTACTGGTTGATATTAACCCTTTGACTACCAGAGTTAATTCAAATTAATACGAGCTTTGAGATTTTTTCCCCATAACAATAAACATTTTTTTAAGATTTTTTTCTTGCTGTCTTACAGTTGGAAATCTTCTCTATGACATCTGTTTTTTCAGCTAGGTTGCAATCCTTATGCCATGAAAACAGAAAATATAGCGACAGCTCCCTTTCGGCAGTCTGCTCGGTCTGGGATCCATTAGTATTTTTATTTAGATTTATGTTATCCTTATATTTATTCGTCCATGTGAATGAATTGAACAGTTTTATGTGTGTTTTGTCAAGAAATAGCCCTTTGAGGCCTAATATCTATATATAAAAATGAATGGTTGTCTGCCTGTACTCGATTTGCTCGAAAACTACTCTACCGGTTTCGCTGAAAATAGAACAGCTTATTCTTATTAGTGCCTGGAAGCTTTAGAGGGTAGTTAAAATATGTAAATATGTAAAACTGTTGCTATAACGTTTTAAAATTATTATGAAAAACATTGAACCCGCCGTGTTATATTGAGGTTAGCCCATAGATATACCACTCCGGTTTGTCAAAGATTACATATTCAGAAGCTTTGTTTATGTAGAATATTTTCAATGTGGAAAACACAAGTAGGTACCTTTTAAGAACTTAATTATTTAGATATGTTTTGAAAAAATAAATGTTTGGAATGAAATAAAAAATTTGTATCAATGTTTCTTTGTTTTTTGTTTAGAGAGAGTAATAGTCGTTAGAAGGTATTACTTTCGCTGTCAAATAATAACAATAATAATACTTGTATGATTTTTATTTAAATTTTGTGAAAAATCACCTCAAGGGCGCTGTAAAATCAGTTATGGCACCCAAACGACAAGCAAGAATTCACAAATTCGTAAGTTTATTAAAAATAAATCCCGAGCAAGGCTGGGTACATATCAAATAGTTATAATATAGAAATCTCAGTAGAAAGGAAACTAAACTATAACAAAAAATATATAATAATTTTCTAATGTGTTATCGAAATATGTTTTACATGGAAAACAATAATGCGGTTATCAAGGGGTTAAATAAAATCCTTATCTTACTTTTCGCTGAAGGCAAAACATAAAAAAAAAAAAACAAATTTAAATAGTGCAAATCAAGTATTGGAAATATAAGATAAATAAGTTTGATGTTAGGCTAGGTTAGGATACACTCCCGTTTAATTAGTTATTTAACAGTTTTGAGGATTTATTTAGTTTATTTTTATAGTTTATTATTCAAATTGACAAAAATTATACCAGGCACAAAATAAATATCATTTAATTTGTAATTTTTTTTTAGTGCCCTTCCGTTATTATTTCAGTGTAGCATTTTCTCTAGAATATTTCATGCATTAAACAATGAGATATTTTTAATAAGACCATTTGGATGCCTCATTTTCAAGGAATTTTGTGAAACCTTTGAGGAATGTCTTATTTAAATTCCGACTTGCAGCATTCATGCCCGAGACAAGACGAACCTTTTAAATTTGTTTTCGTGAGAATTCATAATTCAGAATAACAAAATAATGGAGAGACCATAGAAAAGCGACTGGAAATTAAAAATAATTAATAACATTTTAATTAAATATTGTTTATGTAGAAGAATGTCATAATCTATTCGTAATTTCTTGCTAATGTACTGACGTCAATGAGATTTCTTGGTACTGGAATAATCTTGAAAACGTGACATTAAAATGAGTAACGGCACAAGACCCAGCAATACTCAATTGATTGAAAGTGAGATATGTTAATATGGAAGAGAGAGGGAGCGCGCCAATATAAATAACGCTTGGGGCACAAGCGATCGTATTTTTTTTAAATATATGAAACAAGTCATATTTAGAATAGAGAAAAAAATCTTCAGACTTAAGTAGCATTTAGAGAAACGCTGTGAATTTTTTCATACCTTAACATGTTAAATAAAAGAACAACACTTTATTTATATTTTTAGTGCATACTTTGTGATTGTTTTTCATCCAGGGATATTCAAATAATTACTTTTTCAGCTATGCAGATTATCTTAAAAATTAACATATATTTTATAAGTGCATAAAAACTTCAAGTTTTCAACGGAAGTTGTAATATGTACTAAAAATTCGGAATCCGGAGGTTTACATATAAAGAAGAAATACTGTTTTCTGAAGCAGGAACAGCTCTTGATGTGCTAACTCTGGGGTTCATTTGCACAGCATTTTATTTCTTTTCTTTTTTATTATGTGTACGCTTAAATCTTAATTTTTTTTTTCAATTGTGTAAATCTCTGTATGTATCTACATAAGCATTTCTTATGCGTATTAAACTCACTGGTTGTAAAGTATAAAGAATTAAATATAAATTGTCGTTATCTAGGCGTAAAAATTGATCACATCTTAAAGTTGACTGATTACGTCATTTATTTAAATAACAATATTAAAAAAAATATACTAGTAAGGAATATCCTCAGTTCAGAAGATTTGATTAAGAATTACATGGCTCTCTGTCAATCACTATTAGAATGTGGTATTATAGGATGGGTCGGTGGTAAAGATAATATTCTTAATTTACTCATTAGAACACAAAAAGCCACCATGACAATTATACGTAAAGTTCCTGTAAGAACTAACGCTAACGAAATCTTCAACAAACTTAACATTATGTCAATAAAACAATTAAACTCTACCACAATAATACTTTGAATAAATACAAAACACAAGAAATAACAACAATCACACATATTAGAAACACTAGATCTCAGAGTCAGAAACTCATCCAACAAGGAACCATAAACACAACATTTGGACAAAAAATCTTCTTATGCCATGGTACTAAACTCTACAACAAAATTGCGCTCTCGTTTAAAAATCACAAGAAGAATAATAAATTTAAAAATCAAATAAAACATTTGATATGTTACATAGGGAGAATTGAAATATAAAATATATACAGACTAACATGGAAACCACTCAACTGCACTTAAAACACCTCACCTTACAATGTTTTATTTTCAGCAATCCCATCAATTTAATATAATTTAATTTCATGTTTTGTAAATGGAATCCGCAGCACGGGAAATATCAGTGAGGTTATCATTATTTGTTATTTTGTTATTAAAAAAAAAAAAAACAAGATAATAAAACATTATTATTGTTATTAAATATGAGTTATACCTTTGTAGCGTCATAATTAATAAGTAATTGTTAATAAATTCTTATCATTATTATTATTATAACTGTGATTGGAGCAAGGAGCGTCTGCCAAGATATTTGTGTGTTCTGTTCATCTGCCTATTCCTGCTTAGAGAGGCATAATGGTACTACTTAGCTTTGTAAACTATATTCCTATTATTTTGACCAAAAAATTTATGGTGGGTATTTTAACTACCGAAAAGGCGATTTAATCATTCTTTTTTGTTCATGTTCAATTTTTAATTATTAATTATTTTTATTGAGATTTAAAAACCTCATTGTAATATTTAGGCAGAGGTCCTGGGTTCGAGTCCCAGATGCGACAGAAATCTTTTTATTTTCTGTTGTTTTTTTTTCCGTTTTCATGTTTCATTTAGGTTATGTTAATATTATTTTCTTCAATGATTAAATAATACATGTATTTCTTGAAAAAATGTTTTTCGCTAATTTGCATAAGAATTTTTCATCAAAAAACAAACATTAAAAAAATATATCTTTTTCATTACTATGGCTTGCTTTTTATATATAAATATTTCGGGAAACTTTCGTTTATAACCCTCTAAATAGGGCTAATATACTTAAATTACATTTGGTTTCTGCGAAGTGTGGCGCTGCGTAATGTGCCCAGTACTGTGTTAACCAGATTGCAAACCACCGAAGAAATAATACGATAGAAGTGTTTTGTGGGCGTGACCGTCTGCCCAAAGTTAACCCAATTTTTCATTACTTCTGAAAAAAATAATGAAACATTTTCACATGTCCAATTTATTTCTTGAGCACATAATAGTTTTCGTTTTCCTGTCTTTCTATCTTATGTTTTGTGTTAACTGCCCGAAACAAGTAGGACTATGCCATCTCCAATTGGGGTATATTTTGCATGGCTATTCAGTTCTGGTCATTAAACATGACTATAGCCATTTCGAGCAATGTATCGATTTTGATTGGTGGTCTTTCACCGAGGCGATACTGAGAGTATCTACATATCAATAGGTACCACACTCGGAAAGATAATAATTTTTGTTGGCATATCTGAAATCTATGTGTCGAATGTTCTTGGTTAAATTGGAATCTTTTTTTTTTAATAGGTGAAAAACATAATCAATTCTATGGAGTAAATCCAAGCTTTTTAATATTTATTTTTTTGATAGAGGCAATTCGTGGTAGAATTTAATTTTAATGATTTATTGAAACGATCGGTTTTTACAGATGTTCTCACTTACGTGCGAACAATCCAGTTACAAAAACTCAATTATGATACACAAAAAGAGACACACGTAATAGACAAATAATTTAATTACACCAATCATTGCTAGATACATATTTTTAAGCAATAGCCGGACATTTTTTTTAAACTGCAAATTATCGACACATTTGAGACAGAGAGGTAAAATATTTTAACATAAGATATTTAAAAAATAAAAATATTTAAATATTTTTATTCACCCAATATTTTTTTTAATGTGTTCGGATGGAATAATGTGCTATGACGTCTTACACTAAGAAGAACGTTTATGTTAATACTGTCCAAACGTAATGTGGTATCGAGATTAACGTGAATTATTTTATGTTAATTTTATTTTTAAAAAATTCCTTGTATAGATTATTACACTTAAAAATAATAACAATATTTAGGTTATTTGAATAGCGCCGTTTTTGTAGAAAAAACTCAAGGGCGCTGTACGATTAAATGTTTGTTTTTTTTCCAATGCTTTATCTTATCACTAATTATTGACATTGTATTATTACAACTTATGGCTAGCAAATTGCATTCATCGATTCATTGATCTGTAATCTGTAATACCGCACTATGTGATGCATTTGACCAATGAACGCGATGCCGCGATGAAATATACATATTAAATATTAATTTTATGTACAGGCAGATAATATTATACAGGACCATGGTTACCTGGCAGGTCACTTGAGAAAAACACATTTATTAGTAAAATTTATATACTGAGGACATAATATTTAAACCACATTATTATTGTAGATAAAATATAATCCTGGCATTTATTTGATTAATTATTGCTCGTTTTTGGGAAAGGAAACGCATATTTTATGAGGGGTGGTACAATACTTCTTGAGATTATGTGTTCAGTGTTACCAACGGTAATAATATAATATAGTGTAGTAAATAATTTTCATATAACGCTCGTTGCCAAGAATGAGGCCTATTGCGGTATCATTTGATATTCAGAACATCAGAAATAAGCTCCAGTAGGTAGTTGCTAGTTACGCACTTACCAATTACTGCTTACTTCTTCGTGGTTCGTGAGATGTATCTATTTATCTTATTGGTACTGAGTGAAATTAATACCTTAATCTGATCTAATACTGAATGTCTACTTTCAAATGTGAAACATATCATATTTATTGAATATGATTTCAGATTACGGATTTGAGTATCTTCAATCAACTGATGAATGAAGGCATTCAGGGCTTCTTCGTTCCTTTTGAATGAATTCCTAGTCCCAAATAGCTATGATTACGTATTATTATATTATTAAGAGGAATATACCAACCAAAAATATTGCCACAGGCTGTGCGTCTTATGTCACCGCAAATGTGGGTAATAGGCACAAAATTCGCTTGGCAAGCGGAGTATATAATTTTTTTAAGCGCAAAAAGTAGTTTTTGTTTATTTTGGAAAGAATTTTGTGAGAAAGAAAAAAAATTTACAAATAAACTAAAAACTAGTTTCTCACATGCGTCCATAATTTTATAATGGAAAAAAAATGTGGTTTGCGCTTATATTTTTTACGGCGTAATTAACAATTTTTTTTTTTTTATCGAAGGAATCTCTAGGAAAGGGTTTAATTTATCCAAAGCATATTTTTTGGTTTTCGTCGTATAGATTAATCGAAATAGTGATTTCACTGATAGCTTCGCCTCAACGGCCTTCCCCACTAACGACCAAATTCACTTTAAAGTATTGCGAAATATATAATACAATCGAAGGTGTAATCGCCATAAAGTTGGAAAGTTTAGGATCGCCGCGGTGAAAGACCACCATTCTGAATTGAAACATCGCTTTTATTTAAAAATTATTATCACATGCCTAAATCATTAAACACACAACCCACCGAGAATACGCCAACACATGAAAGATCCAAAATATTGTTTCGGTCTGGATAAAAACAAAAAAATACAGAATTTAAAAAAATAAATTAATAACACCAAATCAAACGTAACCATTTATATTAAATATTATTTTATTTGTAGTTCTTTTAATATTCTCGTAATAATATAATCAATTCACAACAATACTATATCAAAAACACGTGAACAGCTCAGCACAGCATAATCTATATAATATAATATATTTTACTAAATATTGTTTCGGTCTGGATAAAAACAAAAAATACAGAATTTAAAAAAATAAATTAATAACACCAAATCAAACGTAACCATTTATATTAAATATTATTTTATTTGTAGTTCTTTTAATATTATTAATGTTCTCATAATAATATAGTCAATTCACAACAATACTATATCAAAAACACGTGAACAGCTCAGCACAGCATAATCTATATAATATAATATATTTTACTAAATAGTGTTTCGGTCTGGATAAAAACAAAAAATACAGAATTTAAAAAAATAAATTAATAACACCAAATCAAACGTAACCATTTATATTAAATATTATTTTATTTGTAGTTCTTTTAATATATTATTAATGTTCTCGTAATAATATAATCAATTCACAACAATACTATATCAAAAACACGTGAACAGCTCAGCACAGCATAATCTATATAATATATTTTATTAAATATTGTTATTGCATTTAATCGTAAAATAAATAGAAATAAATGTAAAAATCTCCTTATACATAATTACTATTCTTAAATTGTCTCATGTACATAAATGATAAGGGACTATATGGATTTTTATACGATCTCAATACTGTCTGTTTTCTTTCTATATTAATTTGTATAGAAAGAAAACAGTATATTAACATTATTTGTCAATTTGACTGTCCTAAAACGTGATTTGTTCCTAGTTGGTCCGTCAAAGTTTTCTCGTTAAATAATTTTTGTTTCAATGAATAAATAAAATTATTATTATTTTCATTAAAATATCGATAGCCGTGTTAAGTTACAAGATCTGAATAGCCAGGTTATTCCCAACCTTTGTCGTTCTAATCTCCTTCCTTTCTCCACTCCTTTCATCCTCACAACATGCCTCGGTTGGGGATGCCAAAGTTCCACCCCCTCCTAACAGTTGAGACTCTTTTGACGTGAAATTTTTATTTACACAGCAAACTTAAATTAGAAAACAGAACATGAAAATTAATACAATAATATATTTATGTTGAAGTAGCAGAACTGAATTTTCTATTTTTCTGCCATTTATGTCTTAAATCTTCGATTTAATCCTAAGTATATGTCGAAAGACTCTTACGAGTATATGTATGCTAGTGTAGAGGGCGTCATAAATTAAATACAAGCTCCAGCCATCTAGTACCCGAGTACTCTTGGCGTATAAGTAACATAGTGTGACCACGCGACAGCGTTAAATATCACATTGTTTCAATTAATCATGCTCGCGGTATGGCCTTAATCGCTGACGTAAAACTCCTCGAGGGTCCTCGGAATCTGTTAAGTGCTCCTCAAGTCCCTGCCAAGTCGCCCTCCGCTCCGCCTTAAGTGATTCATACGGAGAGTTTTTCGGGAGCGATCGATATCATATATCTTGGGATTAAGTGGGATATAAAGATTGCCGCTGTTAAGGTTATACACTATCATCATTATTATTATTATTATTTTTATTAAACATTATTATTATTATTATTATTATCATTATGATGACTGTTTATTATTTATGGATTTTGATGTAAAAATCGCCGACAATAGATATACCCCTCTGAAATAGATGGTTCTACGAAAATTCACCGCCCACAACTCACAACAGAACATTCACCGCAAACAATTCACCGCGGAAAATTCACTGCCCACAATAAATGTCTGAATGTTGAAATGTTTTTTTGTATTACATTAATAGTGACAAGTTAATATAACCTAACAGAACTGTTTTTTTAATGTATTTATTTTTAATACTTGGCTACTACTATTTGTACTAAAATATTTTCAGTGAAAAGCACACATAATTAAAATAATTAAAACTAATAATTAAAATAATTAAAAAAAACAACTTCAATTTTTAATTATTAATTATTTTTTTATTGAGATTTAAAAAACTCATTGTAATATTCAATCATTGAAGAAAATAATATTAACATATCCTAAATGAAAGACGAAACCGGAAAAAAAGGGACAGTTGGTTGAGAATTGCCCCGGATAGGCAGGGGACCTGGGTTCGAGTCCCAGATGCGACTGAAATATTTTTATTTTCTGTCCTTTTTTCCGGTTTCTTCTTTCATTTAGGATATGTTAATATTATTTTTATTGATTAAATATTACAATGAAATCTCATTAAAAAAATAATTAATAATTAAAAATTGAATATATTCTTTAGACTTTTATAAAAATTCAATAGATGTCTCATATAATAAAAAGTCGGATTCTAATCCTAGACACTATTTAGTTTGCAATTGTGTTCGGGTAGAACTTTGTAAACATAAAGATAGCTGCCAATAATATGAGATTAAAAATGGAAAATAATATTCACAAATCTTGAATTTGAGATATAATATCGATGAAGATGACATACATTGAACTGGTCTCAGTAGCTAAGTTGGTTGAGCCTTTCCCCGGATAGACAGAGAACCCGGGTTCGATTCCCAGATGCGACTGAAATCTTTTTATATTCTTTCCCTTTTTCCGGTTGGATATGTTAATATTATTTTCTTCAATGATAAAAAAAAACGTTTTTTTTATATCGTTTAGAACTCGTATTTAAAAAATATAAAGTAAGAAAATTAAATACTTCGTTTCTATACCATGCAACTTTACAGATATATAAATAAGATATTTTAAAGAAATCTGAACCATTCTGAGAAATAATAAATCACAGGCAAAAATACATATTACCGATCCCAACATGTAAAAAAACTTTAGGTCAACAGTACAACAAAGACCTAGGAATAAAATTCTTTAATAAATTACTGGAAGACATAAGTTTCGCCCGATTTAAAATACATCTAAAAAAGTATTTTGAAAATTTAAACTAAAACATATAGACAATAATATTTATATTTTAAAAAATTTAAAAAAAAACTTCTGATTTACACCTCCCCCGTACACACAATCATAGCTTTTTATGGGGGTAATTAGATATTTAATGCATGAATTATTACTCTGAATCGATTTTAATTATGTTTTATAAATTATTAAACATAATTTTATTTCGTAGATATATCTATTAAATACATATTATAAATTTAAAATAATATAAATAGATTTAATCTAAATCTCGAACAAAACCCGGTAGAAACACGTAAAACCAAATATTTTTTTTTGCTTAGGTGTACGAGTATACTATGTTGGCTCACATAAATTAGTTTTTATAAGGGCTTTTATTAATATATTTCACTGCCAACTCAAGATTTTTACGCTTCTTTTAAATAATAATACTCATAGTTATAAATAATTATGTCAATTTAGCTTTTTTTCCCTTGTTTGATCCGCCGCTCCGTTTGACAAAGGCACCACTGCCAGCGAACGCACGATCTTAGTTTTAAAGTCCTAAACAAATATTTTTCTTGTTCCTGTCTCTACTTGACGTCTTTAACGGCTCTGGGTACGATGGAACGGGCTGCATGTCTTCATTTGGGATCCCGGGCCTTTATCAATATATTTATACCCCCAAGGCTTAAAACTGGCCCCTTTTTTATCCCGCCTTAATAACCTGATGGAGCTGTATCATATGATATTTTGACAACGCGTCACGTACGAGTATGCGACTGTCGTAAATATGATTCATGAGGTTTCGCTATCGATCACTTCTTTTGTCAATATTACTTGCTTCAATTCAATTATTTATTTATTTTTATAAGAAACAAACAGCTTTTAATACAAATATATAGACATAGGAAGTTAAACAAAAGGTAAGCCAACAAAGTTTCTTGTGCTAACATTGGTTAAATACAGGTGTTAACAAGTACAAGCTAACAAGAAGAAAAAAAAACGAAACGAGAAGGAAGGGGAAAAGAAAGATAGGATCGGGACAGGAGATACTCTCGATACATTTTATGCTCATGCATCAATTCGTGGTCGTACGCATTACTTTTTTCTATATTTTGAAAGGGTATTGTGAAGAATGTTTAGTTATTAAGTTATATTACCCACAGATACGGGAATTGTAGAATTCATTATAAATTTTATTATAAACACTGTAGATATGATGCGCTTTTGTCTTTGAGATGTACGATTGATGCAATTTTATTTGTGATGTGACTTTCCAAACAATGAGAAACAACATAATTTATTTGTTTGTCCTTGGGCTTAGTAAAATAGTAAAATTTTCGCCTACGGCACTATCTTTTTACTCGATGTGGTTGTTATTTTGGATGGGTACCCTTTTGTAAGGGTATGCAACGAAATTTTACCGAAATATGGGGGGGGGCGTTGAAGAAAAATATACTTCTAAAGTGAGCAATATGGCCTAGAGGGTTGGGAACCTCTGCATTAGACCATTACACTATTAACCATTACACTCGTAACGTCAATGCGCAATCATAACTCTCTAGTACATAGTACTATTCAGATACATAGGTACACATACACGCTCACACACACATGCACACACACATACACTATACACTTTTTTCATATAACTTTTTTATCTTTACCATGTATCATTCCCTAACATTATACTAACCCCGCCCGGTAAAATGTATATAACCACTTACTAGATATTACATAGAGACATGTCATTGGTTCCGATCCTTGTAATAATTTACTAAAACCTTGTAATTTGTACACCACTCAATTTATACGTGTACTGTCTGTTTCTAAAATAAAATAATAATAATAATGAAAATTACCCGTGATACCCCGATTAACTGTCGCATCTCCGTTTCCCTAAGTTTTCATAAATAAAATTTTGCTTAACAATATTTAGGTATCAACTCGAGGACAACTTTATCTAAAGAGCAAACGGGTTCAATAACCTAAGAATATTCTAGTCGATGCCAACTGTCAAATATTACGGACGATATGCGGAAGCGCTAGAAATTGTCGACTATATTGTTGATAAAAAAATCGTTATCCTGTCAATTTTCATAATAAAAGCGTTCGTGCTAAATACATGGCATTTGCTTTATTAATAGCATGCAATAAAAATATGTTAGCTTAGAATTATAATTAATCTTGATTCATTAACTTGATTAATATATTCCAGTTTTAATCGTTACGAATTCTATTTCGTTCCATGCGGTGGCAGGATATTGGAATCTTTTTCTTAATTAATAATAAGTGAAAATTCATTGCCGCAAAGGAAAATTCTTGATCTGTATTAATTAGCAACGGCGAAAACCTCATCCAAAGAAAGCGATTCATCCAAATTGCGGCGTTGCCAATATTAAAACCACAGAAAAATATTATTAACATCCCATAGTTTATAAAATTAAATTAATTAATTCGAAGCTAGCAGTCCACAATGGAGGGCTGATACCAACGCCGATGTATGGCAGCGAGGCATGAAACTGGCAGAGGAAGGATGAAAGTAGACTGAATGCTGTAGAAATGAGAGACTGATAGGGATATTGAAATAAGGGTGAATGCAGAAAAGAGGACTGAATGCGGTTGGTGCTAACAAAAAGTTGTCCAAAGAAGCAAAGCTAGCAGTCCACAATGGAGTGCTGATCCAGCAGCGATGTATGGCAGTGAGGCATGGAACTGGCAGAAGAAGGATGCAAGTAGACTGAATGCCGTAGGAATGAAATCTCTGAGACGAATGTGTGGTAAAACCATGTATGATCGTGTGAAAAAGGTTGAGATTCGTAAAGAATGCAAGGCTGATGTAAGCGTATTGAGCAAGATCAAGAAAGGAACGCTTAGATGGTTTGGGTGTGTAGAGCGAATTAACAAAGAGAGGAGTGTAAGGAGAATATATGACGCGAATTTGAATGGAAGAAGAAGGCGGGGACGTCCGAGGAAGACATGGCACGATCAAGTGAATAGAATACTTGAGTCGGGCCATGTCAGAAGTCGGAATAACAGAAGAGAATGTATGAGACGTTGTATAAAAGTGAATGAAGCAAGAAGTGTATGCCAAGATCGAGTTGTTTGGGGATCCGTCCTCTCTGCCTACCCCCGCGGGGAAACTATAGTATAATTTATAATATATGCATTTTTTTAATCCGTTTTAACATGTCTTCCTCGGGCGTCCCCGGTTTCTTCTTCCATTCACATTCGCGTCATATATTCTCCTTACATACCTTTCTTTATTCATACGCTCTACATGCCCGAACCATATAAGCGTCTCTTTTTTAATCTTACTCATTACGCTTATATCCGCTTTGCTTTCTTGCTTTGAATCTCAACATTTTTCACACGATCATACATTGTTTTACAACACACTCGCCTGAGAGATTTCATTCCTACGGCATTCAGTCTACTTGCATCCTTCTTCTGCCAGTTCCATGCCTCACTGCCATACATCGCTGCTGGATCAGCACTCCATTGTGGACTGCTAGCTTTGCTTCTTTGGACAACTTTTTGTTAGCACCAACCGCATTCAGTCCTCTTTTCTGCATTCACCCTTATTTCAATATCCCTATCAGTCTCTCGATAAAAAAACACTTCTATTCACTTAGTCTAGGTTAAATTTTAATTGAATATTTCTTAAATATTTTTTTTGTGGGTGTGAACATTATTAATGTCGGCCATGTTTAGTATCGTCATAGGTAAGTTAGGATTTACCAACCCTCCCCAAATAGTTCAAAGATTCTCACGATTTTTGTTAAAAATCTATTACTCTATTACTCTGTTTGTTTACCTAATACTTACAAAATCGCTAACGTATCTATTTATTTTTAACGACAATATGAAGAAGCAACAAGACGCAGCATTTTAATATATTCGGCTAGATGTTCTGTTTGGCGACCGCTGTTCCATTGTCGGCTGCTATTCGCATATTGATTTATCGCGCTAATGCCGCAGATAAACTTTTGATAACTTAATTGTTTTGGGTCGTTGTGGGAGGGAGGCAATCCTGGCACCCCACCCTCCTTCCCCACTCCCACGAGCCTCCCACCTCCTTCTCTCTCCTCCCACCTCCGTCCACCTCCTCCCTCCCGTCTGGGCGCCAATAACAGCATCGGAGTATGTGTGCGCTGCACGCAAGCCGTTAGCGGACACATTCATGCATCAATTAACCCCGTGTGCACACTGGCTGTGGGGTAAATCCGGACGCCTAAGCATTGATTAGCGGTTTGACATCAATATACGAGAAAATAATATGCAGTTGTTCGATTAGGGTTTTTATTGTGTTTTGAGTTTCGATTCTTCTGATTATTTGTGTATATTTCTTTATTCTGTAGTTTTACATAGGTATTTCAGGTACGTTAACACATGCATACACCGATTAACCCCGTGTATACCCTAAGCGGCGGGTAAATCTGGACCCCCTGGCTCTTATTAAGGATTTTTCATCGATATTAAATTTTTTTGTTATGTTATTTGTATTAGATACTCTATAGTGCTATGGAATTACCTTTCTATTTGATAAATAATTGTACTTTTTAGCACTTATTACTCGTGTATATTTCATAATTTTTTGTTTTTTTCTTAATGTTGCACGCAAGTAAACACATGCGTGGATCATTAGCATCGCGGAGCGGGTTAAATCCGGACATCCTGGGATTGATTAGCGGCTTGTCATCCATGTACAAGAAAAAATATTCACTTTTTAATTAAAAACTTTATTAACATCACCATTGACACAGAAATTAATTTTTACTGGTTATTTGCATGTATTTCTTGAATAAATTATAATAAACAGGTTTAACTTAGTGAGGTAGGTAATGAAAACAATACAATTATTTAATTATATATATAATATATTGTATTTATATTTAAACATGCCGTATTGTGCGATAATGTATTACTTTATTTCAATAAACGTTGATTTATCAGCGCTGAAACTGAAACGGAAAGCTTTTTATGGGTGTTGCACCTACGTTAACCTTTCATGCATAATTTAACCGTGTGGACACTAGCGGTGGGGTAAATTCGGACACCCCAGCATTTATATGCGGTTTGTCATCGGTACCTATGCGAGAAAACAATGTTCAGGAGTTTATTTAGATACTTTGGCATGATCAGCACTGTTATTGAGAATCAGTTCTACTGATTATCTGTGGGCATTTTTTGAATTTGTAATTTTGTATTAGTATTACAAGCGCGTTAAAATGTTCATGCACCAAAATTAACCCCCTGTGCATACTAGCGGTAGAATAAATCGGAACACCCTAGCATTGATTAGCGGTTTCCCATCAATATATCACAAGAAAATACTAATACGTTTTAGAAACCAATCATTCTTTTGATATAAATAAAGGTTTACAAATTTTCCATACAAATATAACCGGTTTACAATTAGACAAACTTCAAATTTTAGAAATCAGAAAAAGCTTTTTATAGTGAATTAAATTTAATATATAATTAAATATTTAAGGTATCTCTTGAATTTATTTTCAAAATAATATTAATAATAAAAAAAAAAAAAAAAATTCTAATATAAATTTGTTATTCAGTGTTTTATAATTTTTTTTTATTACTTACCTACTTCAATCATTTTTTGTTTATGTTTATAATTTGTCTATTCTTACATTATTGTGTTCTATGCTTATCATTTGTCTATACTTGACATTATTATTTTTTTAGTATTCTATATATTCCTGATGATGAAAGCATCGCTTTCTAAACATGTTGATATCTGTGTATATTAATAAAGTGGTGAATACCACATTTTTTTTTTAAATTATTTTATTAATTAATAATTAATTAATTAATTAATTATTTTATTAAAATTATTTTATGTGGGCGTTTTGATATCCCCTCTCAATGAGCAATAAATACATACATCCACACGAATTGTGGTAAGTACCAACAAGCAGAATTTAATCGATAAAATAATATAATAATATTATTTTATCGATTAAATTCTGCTTGTTGGTACTTACCACAATTCGTGTGGGTGTATGTATTTATTGCTCATTGAGAGGGGATATCAAAACGCCCACATCATACCTCTTTGTCTTTATTTCATTCTGAGGACCCCAATAAGTTCACCCTTTCAGACCTAATTAAAATTGGCAGTGATAAAACATATTTATCTTATTACACCGTGTAGGAATATTTGAAAATTTTTAATATAGTGTTTTTTGTTGTTTGTTTTAATACTTTAGAAGTTATTGCTATTTTCATTTGAAAGAACGTTCGATCCCTAAGGGCGTATTATACTTAAAATGACAAATCGTTCACTGTATATATATTGAAATTCATCAATAAAAAACATATTCACTTTATTTTAATAACTTATTAAAGCTTATAAATCTCATTGTAATATTTAATCGTTGAAAAGGGTAATCTTATTCGAATCGGTTTCTTGTTTTATTTATGATTTGTTAATATTATCTTCCTCAATGATTAAATAAAGGCGAAAAGAGTTTTCTTGACTAGTTTTGGGAATATTATTCCGTATTGCGCTTCCTCCTCCTTTAGCCAACGTTTCGGACAGGGTTACAGTGTAAGATGTGTAGATTGCGGTGTAGTGTGTATTTATGTATGTAGAAGTGATACCGTGATGCGTGCGTTAATCCTCTTATGACCGATATTTCGATATAATAATAAATGTTGGCCGAAGGAGGAGGAAGAACAACACAGCACAATATCCCAAAAACTATTTAAAAAAATAAATACATACCTTCAAAAAAACAATTTGAAACTTGCCAAAGTCGAGATTAAATGCAAATATCGTCTTTCAAAATATAAACATCTCTACCGCCCGAACGAGTAGCTAATGTCCAATGCTGGCAATTCGAAAACGTAAACCGCCATTATTCGCGCTAGAATGGACATTTTATAGTGGACAAAAAATGAGAGCGCTACGATCGTTTAAAACGTTTTAAATCACAATACCAAGATGACTCATAGGAAGATTGCTGTATATTTAAAAATTCACAATGGTCCAAGCGCGTGTTTTTTGTTGTTATTTTCACCAAACGGTATCCAGAAATTAGTCCTACTTTCCGAAAAGATACGATTCCATATCACATTTTAAGACAATTTTATATCAAAACTTTTTTATTATTTTTGCTAGGATTGAAATTTATGCATTAAAAAAATGTGTTCGATGTTAGAAAAATAAATAAAAAAACATAATGAATGTGAAATATTTTGTTTAAACCATTATTAATTATAGAATTATTAACATGTTTCGGAAGCTAAGCTTCCCTCAATAGGATGCACAGTATATTGAGAAATAATGACAAGAATAGACTATTATATTTCTCAGTAAAATGTGTATCCTGATGAGAGAAGCTTTGCTTTCGAAACATGTGTTTATTTATTACAAAGTGGTTTTAACAAATTATTTTCCATTATATTTCAAATGACACCACAAAGTGATTTTACATTTACTAAAGAATTAAAATCAAAATTAAATTCACAGAAAACGAACTGTCAAATTCGAATTTGATTTTTTTTTTTATTGTGGCTATAAAATTTCAAAAACATAATTAGCAACTTGGTATTGCCATATGTAAAAATTTCGTTCCACTTTATGTCTACATTTTACTGCCCAGTTATTTCTACGATACGAAAGGATTAAGTGTGAAAATACGTTTTCAAATAAATAACGATTTCGCCGTAAAAGCCTTACTCTCACAGCGTAATCATGGCAGAAATTGTGGAATATTCGGCACTGATTCTAGGTCTTTCCGCTGTTCCAGTTTGCAGCTCCCTTCAGCGGATCGCAATCCCAACTTCGCGATAACCCGCCCACATTTTGTTAAGTTCATAAATCTTACGTCTCGCACTCGGCGAACTCCAGACGTTCGAGAGCCGTTGTTGCTCTTGATAATCAAAGAACACGTTTAAGTTGTCTGGGTTGTCTCCAATCAGTTGCTACGCGAATTCAAAGTTATTTGATTAATTCCAACTGAAGCTTTGCACCGATCTTCATTCATATTGGAGCATGCATCATAATAAAAGACACCTACTTGGTGGGTTTTATTAGTTTGTTCACGTTGAAACTTTTCATCACGATCTACACGTCTGTCCTGACCTGATGATAAACACTGCGAGGCTGTATGAAACGTTGTCTAAAGGATGGGAATTGTTCAAGCGCACCACGCCAAAAAATCAATCACGTTAAATTTTTTGATCGATCTATGTATTGCGCGAAGTGGCGGTATTCCCTAAAATGCTTTTGTGCAGTCGACTTCCATAAAAAAATATTTTGTATCATAATTTTCGCATACTTTAAACAGCGCGCCATTCTAATTCCGTGCTAAAACATCCACCCGTCTGTATAGATAATACTGCCCGAAATCGAGTCTGAAATGAATTCCATATGTGCGTAATGAATTCCATATGTGCGTAATGAATTCAGCGACTATGGGACTTTCTGTTCTAAGAAATAGTTCATACAAAACATACTAGTGTCGCTTCGGCGGAAAACCGTGCCGAGCGTGCAATCCTCGGGAATCGACTAGCTGCCCGGGCGCGCAGCGACTATGCAGATTTGTTTACACCAAATTTGTACGTATTAGTATTTTGCAAAAACCAACTTATTTTCTTCAGTGATTATTACGTTTTAAGTTGTTGTTAAAATAATTTACTTACATGATTATACTTTTTTATATTTAAAAAAAAGGACAGTAAAGTATCATGCATAAATTGTGATTTTAGTATTTTAAACTATTTTTTGTAACCTACGGCATTATATTATTCATTAGAAAAACCACCAAGAATCAAAACTTTGCTTAAAATGCTTTTGATATGTTTTGTGACTTGATCTGAATAACAACGTACTTCTTAACTTTCCACCGCCCCCATCCGCTTCTTCTACCTATCATTACAACAATTGGGGACGCTTTCTTCGGGACGGAATCTTTTATTTATTTATTCATGTAAAAATACTTACAAGCATAGTACAGGAAATAAAAAAGAGGTAGTTTTACAATACTGTTACGTGACGGCATGTATTCAAGGTCAATCAAATCAAGTTATCCCAATATGTATAACACATACATTTCTACGTATATCTGGATTTTTTTAGGATACATTTATTTTAGTCATAAAATAGATACTTACGTTCAACTTAGTAACAAGTATAAATAGATAAATATTTTCGTAGCTACATTTCGATATTATAGCTTTGTCATTTTGTCGCAAGTCTCTCATTTTCCTACAGTTAAAAGTTTTTATTAAGTTTACTTTAAATCTATATTTAATCAATGAAGAAGATAATATCAACAAATCTGAAGTGAAATACGAAACAGAAAAAGAAACAAAAAATAAAAAGGTATCAGTCGCATCTGGGAATCGAACCCAGGACTTCTATCTTACCGGGACAATGCTCGAACCACTGAGCCAATAAGACCTGTTTATTTAACGTCACTTTTTGATACCATCCTTCAAATTGAAGACTTAAAAACTATCCTCAATTAAGTGTCTCGGATGCACCTATCCGATTTTTATGTACATGAGACATAAATTTTTCATTTATTAAAAAATGATACAATATATTTACATGCATTGTATTCCCAAGAGTTGAAAAACTCATTGCTGCAATACATGCAGAACCTACAGTAGAGTTTTTATAAATAATATTTTACAGTTCATAGCATTTAAAATACATTATTAATATTCACAATCTAGAAAGAATATTCAATTTATTGTAACTTATGTATTATACCTTATTGACGTTTATGAACCTCATTGTAAAATTTAATAATTAATGAAGATAATATTTAAAAAAAATTAAATCAAATGGAAGATAAAATAGAAAAAAGACACAGAAAATAAAAAGGTGTCGGTCATTTTATTTTCTGTCGTTTTGTGTTTCATGTTTCATTTGAGATTTTTTAATTTTACCTTCTCCAATGATTAAATATTACAAGCTTCAATAAGTTTTCCAATAAATTAAAATCTGTATTTATTTACATTCTATATTTAATTAATTTTTTTTTTACATACGTATATATATGAAAACTCCTGGGAAATGTGAAACTCCTGTGTTGAGATGGCAATTTACAGGGGTGGTTTTTCAGCTAGGATCTTTAGATGGCAAATAGATTATTAGATTACAATTCAAAGGCATTGAAGAATTTAGAAACTGACAGGTTTATTGGAGGTGATGAATGATCTTACTTTTAAAGGAACTTTTGTTTTGCGTATTTCTGATGTCTCTAAGTAGGGAATTGAATAGCTTAATTGCATTGTATTTAAGAGGTTTTACAAACTGGAATATTAAAGATTTTACATGCGATTGTCTTAGGGCTCTAGTGCTTCTTCAAACATGTGGATATTTTTAAATTGACGAATCATTATATTTTTTTATTGTGTTATTTTCAAGTTGCGAATATTTAGTTTCTTAAAAAATCGCGCCACGTTTTCCTGGCACGTCCCTGACTTCTCCCATCTGTCTACGTCTACTGTATTCTTATTTCATCTACTGCGTTATGTCGCCCACTTCATATATTTATTCCTAACATTTCACGCTTATGGATGTTAAACTTATCTTAGGCCGTAAACATTTTCACATAGTTAAGCCTGAACTCATGTCGCGGAAACACAATCATATCTATCCAAGTCTTCAAATAGACAGACGAATTAACCATAAATTATTATTGTTCTCGAACTGCTGAAGGGAGTACTGCTGAACTGCTTGTCGTAAAACGTACCCTACCGCACCGAATATGATTTATCGTGCAGATTTTAGATTGTGAAATCTGGTGAGAATTTCTTTGTGAGATCGTTGGAAATACTATGGTTCATAGTTACCCTATTATGGTGACCGGATAATTCAACACATTTGTAAATCGGCTCCCTTTTTAAATGTTATATGAAGTCATTAAAACTGCGAAAAAAAAACTAGCCCAAATACCTAATCTAACTTAAACTACCTAACTAACTAACTAACCATCACGCCGTTTCTCCGCAGGGGTTGGCAGAGAGGACGGACCGCCACACAACTCGATCTTGACATACACTTGTTGCTTCATTCACATTCATTCATTCTCTTCTGTTATTCCAACTTCTGACATGAACCGACTCAATTAGGTATTTGGTTCACTTGATCGTGTGTTCGCCATGTTTTCCTCGGGCGTCCCCGGTTTCTTCTTCCATTTACATTCACATTATATATTCTTGCCTTACATTATTTACGAATCTCAATATTTTTCACATGGTTTTACCGCACATTCTCAACCTCAGAGTTTTCATTTCTTCGGGATTCAGTCCACTTTCATCCTCCCTCTCCCGGTTCCGTGCCTCACTGTCATACATCAGGGTTGGTATCAGCACTCCTTTGTGAACTACTTGATTCGCTTACCTAACCTAATTAATCTTAAAAAAATATATGAAAAGAGGATTATTTAATTAAGTTAGGTTAGACTAGTTTTCCGGAGCTAGTTTTTTTCGTACTTTCAATGATTTTATACCACTTATAAAAAGTGTATTGAATTATCATGGAACCCCTCATTATAGAGATCTACAACACAGAATGGTGAATACTTTCAGCATAGTCCTGGTTAAAGATCACGATTCTGAAACGAAACGTTGCTTTTGCCGTGTTTTGTGACCGAGGGCCCGATTCCGGTTCTTTTTAAGGATAAAACTTTATCATTTTCCTTAGAGTTAAAAACTTTTTACTTAACTACGGTTCCGGTTCTCTCAAATGACAACTGTCATTCAGCGAATGACATTTTTTTTAGATATCGATTTTTGTGAATGTAAACATTATTAGTGAGTTATTTGTCGCACAATAATACTATTACACATCTTTTCAGACAATCGTATCCATAAATTGAAGAAATTCACCTCTAAATTGCTTAACTAGGCTAGCCGGTTAGTACTTACCTAAAGTCATTAAATAAATAAAAAATTTAAAAATTCACGCATCTGTGCGCAAATGCGTCCACAGCTCGCAACACTGTAAATAACCAAAGTATAAAATAAAAAAAAAGTTAATATTTATTAAAAGCTTCTTACGCTTTTTAAGGTAATTTTATAGATATTTTCGAGTCCTAATATTCATTTTATGAATACTAAAAGTCCTAAAAATTATAAGTATTTCAATAAATACCAACTCTTCTTGTGCCACCAATCTTCTAATAAATGTAACATCAATAGAAAAGGAGCAACAAATAACCATGTAAAACTATCATCTCTATAAATAAATTTACTAATAAAATTGTGTTCATCTGAAGCGACCTGCCAGGTAAGTATGTTTTTCTGTATCTGTTTGTATATAATTAGTTAAGAAATATTTGTACAGCGTCCTTGAGGTGATTTTTCACAAAAAACGGCGCTATACAAATCATCCAATTATTATTATTATTATTATTAAATAATTAGAATTAACGAAATTGCGATACTTGTAAGGTGCCTATGCCAAAAGACCGAAATGTCAGATAAAAGTGATTTAAATTCTAGAAATTATAATAAACTACAAGTGTTAAATTTGTGCGATGCAAATATAATTTTTAATTATTCTTTGGTAATCGAACCACAAACTCCTCTAAAAATATATTATCATTGACATGGAATCGGAACCGCAGTTAAGCAAAAATCTTTATTCCTAAGGATTAGGACAATGTCGCATCCGTAAAAAAAAAACGGAATCGGGTCCCAGATCTGAATATCCAGGTACTTCCCCTCCTCAATTGGGGATGTCATAATCTCACTGTCTCCAGACGGTTGGGAGCAGTTGGGACTAAAAATAAACTCTTTAGTAGGACGTATCGGCAAACCCCACAATAAATACCATGCGAGATGTTGACATTTTCAATTTATTGTAACTTGAAATCATATAAAATGAAGCTAACTGAATTGATACTTTAAATTATGTGACAATTCTACTATTAGCTATGGTTAATTAGTTGTTTTTTTTTGTATTATATATGCATACACCTAAATTGTTATTTCTTTCTGCCGTACTCAGATTTATTAAATTAATACGAGAACTAAATTCATTGTTTATTTATTTTTCATTACATGCAATATTATGTCGGTACTATGATTAATTTAATGGAACTTAATTGATCTAGAATATGTCATTTTATTATGTTTACACACTTATTTATAACGACGGTTTGTTACCTAAATAAATTAAAAAAATTAATGAATGTTAAATATATTTAATTACTCTGTAAGATTAAAACAAAACAAAAAGAAGTTTTGTCGCTTTTCCTGTAAAATTCAGGATTCAAGCACAACCGCACATTTGAATATACCTTAATTGCCATATTACTGAATATTAATAAATAACTCTCAATATGAAACATGAAACCGAAAAGACACGGAAAAGAAAAGGGTAATGGTAGCAGCTGGGACTCGAACCCGGGACCTCAGGACTCGGGAGAGAAATGTTAGTATTATCTTCAACGATTTAAAAAATACGAGTATTACAATGAGATTTGTAAATTTCAATAAGTTATTCCAAAATTGAAGGAGAAAAAATAATCCCACAGTGTTTAATTTCTACATTATATCGTCAAACTGTAAGCGACGTTTAGACTGAGTTTAATTATTTAGATAGGTACTAGTTAATTTTGTTCGCTGTATTACATGATATGTAAATTAGCTTTATTACGATGTTCTGCAGTGGGTAACTAGGAACTAGGTTAACGAGTAGGAACCGAATGTATAAAACATATTGCCGCCGCAATGTCTAGGTCTGTGGGGATAAAATTCCTACGTTTTACAACTTTGTATTAACGGCGCTACTGGTCTGCGCCGAATATAGGCCGCAATATAATGACAAATTATATTTGTAAATTATACAAATGCTATGTAGATGTTTATATTCAGTCATTTCGCAGAATAACGCCTCTTTGCGACAGCAGTTCGTATCGTCAAAATTAGTAAGGAGATTATAGTTTGTCATTTAATTGTAGATATATTATTATTTTGGCAACGCCAAGCTACTCACTTCAAAACAAAACTTCGTCTTTGAAATGCGTTCTTGATATTCGACTGTTTTCACATATGGTTTGTTTTAAAGATACGTTACAAAATATCATAATTATTTTTTTACGGTTTTATTTTATTTATGATGATTACCATGATGCATCTTAAAGCAGTTGTTTTCAAGGGTTCATACATTCGTGTGTAGATATAAGAATAATTACCGTATTTACACGTGTTTATGCACTGTACAGTGCGTGAATGGCGCCTGGCGGTCTGGAATCTGGTCGTTTTGTACCTACACTTATTCGTTGGAAGCTGAGAGTCATAGAAGCTGGGATTCGTACGAACTGGGGAGTCGGCTCTTAATATGTGACGGCTCTTAAATGAGCTGTGGTTCAATTGAGTCATACTTCTGAGTCCAACGAAAATGCTGAGCTGGTACCGTGAGTTCCGTTATTAATAAAATGAGTCATGGCCCATCGCTAATCCAGTCGGCTAAGATGTTCAGTATTTAGATTAAATTAAATATTAGAAAATTGAAATCAATTGAAAAATGTAAGTAATTTATATTAGGTTAACGGAACTAAAATTTTAATTTTTTTCGATTTTTTACTTTAACTCCACACAGGAGGCACCGAGAAAAATTATTTCTCTCACGACCCCTGCCATCCTTTGAGATACTGTTTGGAGGGTATTTTTTTTAAATAAATAAGATTCTGGGAAAGAAAAAGGTATGAAGATTGGGTATGAATCTAGGGCTCAGTGTGCTCAGGAATGACGGATATATTAATCCACCCTCCCACGCAGTTGGTGGACCGACGCATCCTACTCCAAGACCTGGACAAACGACACCTCATGAATCCGGGTACCCCTGCTAAGTCACCTGCCGTAGCGAACCACTTGGGGAAACTTATAGCAGAGATGTTGGTTATCCAATAAATGGTTCCTGGGCAGCTTCCAAATTAATTGCTTAGATCTTAGATCGAATCCTTGATAATATACTCGTATATCCAAAATGAAAGTGTCGTCTCTGAAGCCCATGACGACTTGTAAGGACTTGGGAATTGTGTTTGACGCACGTTTAATTTTTCATGATCATATTGATAAAATCTGCAAATTAGCCACAAAATTATGGCTGTTTCCAACAGCATTTCTCTCGGGAATTATCTCGGGCATTACTGCTTATGACTCATAAACTCTTGAACGGTGGATTATTAATAACTGACATTATGGCTGATATAGGATTTTATATCCCTGATAATTTTACGCGAGGCCGCCAACACAGGCTTCTGTTTCTTTCTGGGAGCAGAACTAACTTACCAATGAACCAACTTACTTACTAGGTTAATTAACTATCCCGCAGGAAATGTGTATATTTTCCACATGACCTACAAGTTGAAGCACGAACTATCTATTATGTTATAACTATGCTTTATACCTATTTGTAACCTTTAAAAACAAACTATTTTTATAGCTCTAATTAGGTAGCTTTATCTTATGTAATTACATTAAGAGGAACGGCTGCGCAGCCTATTTCATGCATAACGTAATTTTGTATTTAATGCCAAACTACCCATCCAAACTGATTGATATATTTTTTTTTTATTAAAGTTTTAGTAAATATCTAGTACGTATGAGAAGTATAACACCTTTTCAGGTCGATATTTTAAATTATGTAGGGCAAATTTGTGCCAAAGTAAATTGGTAATTTTGAATTTAATTTAAAATCCATCATAATGCTTATTTTAACATTATAATTAATTTTTATTTTATATTTCATTATATTTTCAAAGCAGACGGGGTAAAACTTTCTTTACATCACCGTTTGCCCCCAAATAATTGATAAAGGTGCCTCTAAAATCGCTAATTCAATTTATTTAATGGTCTATATTTCAAAATGTAAAACAAAAATAAATAAATTACTTCTAATCCGTACTAGATATTTACTATACTTTTTGACGTAAAAAATCAATAGATTTAGGTGAGCATTTTGGCCTCAAATTCAAAATTAAGTTTTGTATGAAACAGGCCGCGCAGCCTTTCCTCTTTACTATGTTTTTGTGATTTTTTATAGCTTTTGCGATATATTTTTCCTGTGTAACTGTTTGTACGTGAATTTGGTAGCAAGTGTGGAAGGCTGTTAACGGACACTTCACCATGTATTTTTGTTGCTTTTACTGAGTTTGTGGTTGTGTTGAGTGTTATTTTTGTCCAAACAGGACAAATAAAGGTCATTACAATAAGTTCTGAACATCTTTAGACTCTTTCAACTGAAAATCAATATAAAAAATAAATAAATTAAGGTGAATAAGCCTGCTCCGTGAAAGTTTTTCCTTTTACTAACGACGTTGCGTGTGCGGGCCAAAGTAAGAACGACAGTAATTTCGCCAACACAACGCATTACCTGAATATTTCACTCTGTTTTCAAATATGTATGCGGAACAAAGTTTCCACGCGCCGCACGAGCCTGTTGATTTATTTGCTATCTTTTGTACATTTAATACAGGGATTATTAAATATCATAGATCCAGCACAATGATAAAGAAAAAATTACGTTTTAAATTAAGTTTTCTCAATGGTATCTACCAGAGCTGGTGTTTATGTGTATATTTACATATGTTGTGAACTTTCATGTTTTTAAAAGGTTCAGATTTGTATAATAATCCACACAGAATAAATATAATTTAAAAAATACTGATACACTTTAGTACGCGATAGTAAAAAGAGAAATTTATCTCTTACTAACTGAAGTACCTGGCTTTGCCCGGGGTTATGGATTGTTTGGGGTAAAGTTTTGAGGTTATGATGTGTTGTCCCTACCCCAGAGGCGTGCATTCCATATGGCATTGCGTTCATTACATAAAGGCTGAAAAGCTGTGCCTACCCAAATAAAAACTAACCATAATAAGATATCGAAGGATTGTTTGAAAAAATGAATTTTTCCGTGAATTTTATAAGGAACTTGTACGCTCGTTCATTTAGTATGCCACAAAAATCAGCGGAAAATGGTGATAAATTGCTCGAACATGAAAAACTACACACAGCCACACACACAAATAGTGTAAACATTTAGGCACCGGCACACAGGGATGCACGACTATTGTGATTTCCGAATCCCCTTGACATAGGAGGCTGTCGCTCCGAGCGTACTTGACTTATGGCACCAGCCAGTATGGTCGGTCGATGAGATAGCAGGTAGTAACTTCAGCGGTTGCTTGGTGTAGAAGACTGTTCTTGTCTGGTAGCGGCAGGTCGAGGTATCCAAGGGAGGACATGTTGTCTATTCTGCGGTTGAAGTGAAAAGAGGGCACATAGCACTTTGCGTACGCTATTTATAGCGCGCGCGGCACGGCCGAACATTGCGTTCTGGTATTGCACGTTTTGTGTAATTAAATAGATGTGGTGCGATCTCGCCTCAGTATTGCATTTGTGGTGTAATACCAGCTCTCGGCGCGGTATTGCATGTGTTGTGCAATAATTTATATTTGGTTATAAATAAATACTTTTATCTGCTTAAGTTAATTACCCTAGACACGTTCGATACACCTACCCTTACTGTTGTTCTCATCGAGCGTTGGGTATACATTGCAAAAAGATTGTTACGTGATATGTATTGGCTACCTATATCCCCTAATACACTATAACTAATGTTCTAATTCACTATTAATTCATTAGTCATTACCTAGCAGAGCTCTTTCCGTACCTCATAACTGGTCTACTTTCTTGCTACATCGTTCTTGGTTTTGGGTGAGAGTTCATGTTTTCACCCCTGGTATAAAGAACTGCTAGTTTAAAAAAAATATATGTATGTATTTTTATTCATTGAATATGCTTATCTGGGGATGTTACGGTATTTTTTGAATTTTTGACATTTCTCTCCTTGGCGTAGTGGCTATGATATGTGGTTACAAATTTAATATGATGCTTTAGTTACAAATTTCATTTTCCCTTCAAAGTATGCAAAAAGGTCGCCTAGTTTTTTAATTAAGGTAATTTATAGATAGATACCTTTCTTCCGTTATTATCGTGATGTGGTTTCCAACGCATGCTTCCCCAGTTAATAGCACGTTAACATTATCCTCTCTGACCCTTTCATCATTGATTTAATATGTAGAGAATAACATTTACAATACGCGTGCCACACGGAGAAGGCAATTTTCTTCATTTAAGGATATTTTTTCCTCGAGCACAGGACAGGGTGACACATTTTAAATATTCCCGCTCACAAACCTATAACACCTTATCTTTTCACGCTTTGTCTTTCCCTCACAAAAAAATAGTGAAATTGAGAGCTCATTCTCTTGTTTATCCAGCGGCACCAGATGTTGAGCCGTTATTTTTTAAGGTTATATTTTACTAAGCTCGGTTTTTTCTGTTATTATTTATCTCTGGCGGTTATTAAACCAATTTCTTTATCAGAACGCTTGGAAACGGAAGCTTTTCGGCCTGTGTCACATATTTTTATAACAAAATACCAGGAAAACCGCTCTTGAAAGAAACGTCCGTGATATATTCCGCCTCTTCATAATAAATCATTCGCAAAGTCCATACTAAGGCTGAACATCTTAACTACGAGGCAGAAAATTATTTATTTGTACAGAACAGCAAAAACATGTGAATGGTGACCAACTATGAATTTTTGAGAGTTTTTTTTCTCCAAATCTCGTGGTTCACACTACTATTTCTGTTTTTTTTATTTTTTTTTTATTTATTCATCCAAAAAACATAAATACATGCATGGTAAAATAAAGAAAGGATCAAAATATGTAGTCCTGCAAAGCGGTCACATGACAGCTTGTCTGCAGGTTCTACAAAAATTAATTAGTCCTAATAGTAATACATACAAACATTTCTTTTTCTTTTTGGTTTTATAAGTATATATTAATCTTAAATAAAATAGGTACTTACATTTGACGTAAACATTATAGGCACATAATTTAACTTAGCCATTAAGTATACATAGATAAAAAATTAAAGATACATAGATAAAAATTTAAAGATACATAGATTGCTCATTTAAAATCCATAACTTCATCGATTTCACGCAAAGCCTCTCAAAGTTCTCAATGTCATTTCGATTTTTGTTAGATATACGGTTTTGAAATATACAACTATAAAAACTATGATAAGACGCCATGTTGTTTGTTCCGTTTTTTCAATTGTTCAATTTGGAAAAACATTTTAAAAGGGGTGTTTAATTTCAGGCCAAATCAATTAGAAGTCATGGTGTTTGAAAGAGAGAGTACGAAAACAGTATGCAATATGGTTGTGAATGATGAATACTTGGAGCAGATGGATGAGTTTGTGTATTTGGCCGTATGCTTACGAGAGATGAAAAGGTTGATAGGGATATTGAAAGAAGGGTAAATGCAGGAAACTCCATTAATGGAGGATTAAACGCGGTTAACGCTAGCAATTGTCCAAAAAAGCGAAGCTAGCAGTCCACTATGGAGTACTGATACCAACCGTGATGTATGGAAGTGAAGCTCGGAATTGGCAGAGGAAGGATAAAAGTAGACCGAATGCTGTAGAAATAACATCTCTGAGGCGTACGTGTGGTAAAACTATTTATGACCGTTTGAAAAATGTTGAGATTCGCAAAGAACGTAACGTTGATGGGAGCGTAATGATTAAGATTAAGAAAGGGACGGTTAGGTGGTTTGGGCATGTAGAGCGAATGAACGAAGAAAGGGGTGTAAGGAGAGTATATGACCCGCCATGTTTGTGTCGGGCCATGTCAAGGGTCCGAATAACAGAAGAGTATATATGAGACGATGTATGATTGTGAATGGAGCAAGGATTATGTGCCAAGATCGAGTTGTTTGGCGGTCCGTCCTCTCTTTCTCCCCCCTTGGGGTAACGGTGTGACGGTTATTTAGTTAACTTAGCCATCTTCTATCACGTCATGGAAAACAGTGGTGTTATTAGAAATGTCGTAACAAGATATTTTCCCCCTTTTTCTACTCTTTCTGTATCTTATATTATGTTTAATGTTTATTATACCTTATGGCGTTATTAGAAATGTCGTAACAAGATATTTTCCCCCTTTTTCTACTCTTTCTGTATCTTATATTATGTTTAATGTTTATTATACCTTATGGCGTTATTAGAAATGTCGTAACAAGATATTTTCCCCCCTTTTCTACTCTTTCTGTATCTTATATTATGTTTAATGTTTATTATACCTTATGGCGTTATTAGAAATGTCGTAACAAGATATTTTCCCCCTTTTTCTACTCTTTCTGTATCTTATATTATGTTTAATGTTTATTATACCTTATGGCGTTATTAGAAATGTCGTAACAAGATATTTTCCCCCCTTTTCTACTCTTTCTGTATCTTATATTATGTTTAATGTTTATTATACCTTATGGCGTTATTAGAAATGTCGTAACAAGATATTTTCCCCCTTTTTCTACTCTTTCTGTATCGTATGTTATGCTTTATGTTCTATTTCCCTTATTTTTTAAAAATTATTATGCATATCTACCAAGAGATAACGGATAACAAAACAAAAAACTATTCATCCTCTGAACATTTAAACTGGATAATTAATACTTACGCACTTCCCGTTGAAAATTTTATAAGTATGGTTATATTGTTATTTTGTAAAAGTTCCAAAATTTCTATATATAAAAATTATTTCCTGACACTTAAAAATGTATAAATACCGTCGTTTAAGTAATGTATTTATGCACTAGTCTGAAGATGGCCGTAATAGGTTGGAACCAGTCCGCTCTATCAATAAAAAGTGTAATAAAGTTTAAAATGTGTTTTATTAAATAATTACAATGTAATTCGAAAAAAATATATATAGGAATGATGTATAGCATCGATTCTTCGCCCTCTAGGAACCGTTCTTGTTGAGGATCATATTCAAATGTCACCCTTCTCATCCATCAGAGACCCTCTCAAGAAACACGCAGTCCTAGGCATTCGTCAACTTTATATTAAGATAGTTTGTTCTTATCCATCTCGGGAAAAAATGGTTTGGTAAGTACAACACAAAATAAAACATACACGCTACTTGACTTACTTACTGGAAAATGCATATTTCAAGTAACAAAAACAACCTTCATTCAATTGAAGTTATCCACCACTTTCTTATCCCGGTATAAGTAACTTATGGTTACTCCTTCGGGGTGCAAGTCAGGACTCAATTTTTTTTTTTAATAAACAATGCTGTTATTTTTTAACGACTCTACATCCTTTACACGGAGACAATACTCATATATCGCACCAAAAATATACAGCGTACTAAATAACCAGGTTAAAAGTTCAAGAACAATTAATCACTTTGCAGCCGGTGTCCAAAACTGGGTATCTGAAAAGGGACGAAATTTCTTTAAGGAACATGTCATCCCATTAGAGGTAAAAATCAATATGGCATACAAATAATATGGCACTTTATGAGTTTTACTTGGCGTGCATTGCTCTATTACCAAAGGTTAGCCAAATATAACTGTGGTTTTCATGTTCGGATATGAATTGTGCATTGAGAAAGATCGTTATCAAAATTTGAATATCTTTTATTTGAATGTCATTTATTATTCTTATTATCGACGGGAAGGTTTACAGAGTAGTTTGAATGGAATCCAATATGTAAAACGGTTGCTATAACGTTTTAAAATTAGTTTTAAAAACATTGAACCCGCCATGTTGTATTGAGGTTAGCCCATAGATATACCACTCTGGTTAGCCACAGATTATAATTCAAAAGAAGAAGGTTTGTTTGGGTGGAATATTTTCCAAGTGGAAGACACACGTAGGTACCTAATTAAAAAATTATTATTTAGTAATATTTTGAAAAAATAAATGTGTGTATTGAAACGATATTTTTAAATGAATGTTTCTTTGCTTAGAGATAGTCGTCGAGATAGAATCGTCACAAGGCATTACTTTTTCTGTTAAATCAATTATGGCACTCAAACAATAAACAAGAATTTAAAACTTCATACTCTTCTGGTACCTTCTCTAGTCGGAGTTTGTGTATTTTCATTCACTCACTGTAGGTTGTAGACCGGAATAACTATTCTCATCTTCAGTATTAACCCTTACCACTACATTATTTTTTAATATTTGTTGTCAGCCAACTCTAATTTAAATAATGTCAAAATATTAATTCAATGATAGGCAGTTACAAAAAGCTTATTTTATAGTAAAACAAAAACGGAAAACAGTCAAAATCTTATTAAAACGTGAATTTAAATGTTTTTTATCGAATAATCACAAGAAACAACGTTACGTGTAAAGTTTTGAGCTCGAAAATACACCGCGCGAGCACTTCTTACCTTGTCGGCCGCCAGCCGACAACGGAGTTGTAGCGTACAAATAGTGATGTCGGCTGGCACCTGACAAAGGAGTGGTAAGTTAAATGCTGCTAAATTTAACGGTGCCAATTGATGACTTAATGTCATATTAAACTTATTGTTAATAAATATAAAGATACTCGCTTGTTCTAGCTAATAACTATAATAATCGTGGTGAGCTTAAATAGCCATGATATGTTTTAAGATTTTCACTATTTCAAGCGGAATAGTTTTATCCACGTTTTTAGCGCCCAGATTTGAAAAGCCAAGTAATTCCTCACCTTTTTTCCCTGTCTACTTACCATTCCCACTCCCTTCAGTTTCACAGTAGACCCTAACTGGGGATGCCATATTTGCCAAGCTGCCACTTTAAAGTGCAATTTTTTTTCAGTAAGTAATGCATATTAGCATTGTATTCAGATTTCAAAACGTTAAAAAAAAAACTTTTTTTCTTGGAATTATCCACATCGTAGCTACCAATTTATTAATTTTATTAATAACTTTATCAAATTAATAACAATTACTTTGTTTAAAATACTGTATTTAATAAATAAACATTATTTATTGACATATTAAATACAGCGGTTTTAAACAAATTGATTGTTGTTAATTTAATAAATATGACTTCACAAAGTGATTTTACATCTTTTGAAGAAAAAATAACTTTGTCGTCTATTTGTCATTAATTCATACATAATTTATGGATGATAAATCCGATAAATGATCTAGCAATAGCTGTACAGTGTACATGGTCAAAATAGCGGTCATTAATACATAATTCGATGAGTGGTTAAGATCCTCGGCTCTGAATCCAAATGTCCCGGAGTATGCAAATTAATTTAGTTATTTAGCAACTACATAATTAGTACAATAAATATTAATTCATAGTATATTTGTGGCACGTTTCAGAGTGGTATATACAATATCTCACTTGTGAAAAATAACCAACTTTTAAGCCAGGGTTCATGTGGTGAGGTCTGTTCGGTCTTGGAGGCGGATGCATCTACTCACATTGAATGTATACATCCGTCACTCCTGGACACCCTGACCCCCAGATTTCTACCCACCCCTCATACTTTTTCCTTCCCAGAACATCCTCTCCTTACTTTCTTTTTTTTTTAAACCTCCACACAGCATCCCCAAAGATGACATCTTGTGTGGAGTAAATGTAAAAAAAACTAAATGAGCATTTCTCTATGATCAAATGTAGGCTGTGTGTAATTTTTCAATTTCGGGTATGAATTGTCCATGGAATATTAGAAAACGGACATTTTATTATCATCTTCCGCTGGTCGCTGTGGCCAACTGAATGAATTGGCGAACAAATTCCTTATCAAATTCACGGAAAAAAATCATTTTGGTCAGAAGAGTGTCGCTATTTTTAATTTTCTCCTATTTCTTTTTGTGGTTCGTTTTTCTTAGAATATGCACAGCTTTTAAGCCTTTATAGACCGCACGCCACTGCCACTGATTAGTTTTTAATATAATAATAATTATTATTATTGTATTATTTCTATAGCGCCGTTTTCGTGGGAAAATCACCTCAAGGGCGCTTTATAGTCAGTTAATTCATAAAATTCCCTTATGTGGGATTCCATAGACCCACTGACTTGCGGTATTCGCATAAAAAATAAGTAATATTTAATCGAAAGTTTTTTTTCAAATTTAATAATAATCTGTTTTCCTCCTTTGCCTGGTAGGTACATCTGATCTGTGATTTTATTTCGCATAAAACTTCCATTGGCGCTAAAAAATGCACATGACAGACGACATCTCATAGTCAATTATTAATTAATACGTCACTTCTATCACGCCATCAGAGAGAATGAGTCACATGTTATTAAATACTTTTAATTAATATACGTTGACGCTGACGTGTATTTTTGTCGTGATTTATTATGTATATGGAATTTTAATGGTTAATGTTCAAGTTCAAAGTGTATATATTGACCTCCATCGCATTTTCTGCTCATTATTTGGTTTTGAGTCGTGAGTTTGCTGCCGGCTTTGGGTGTTAAAATAATATTAAAATTTTGTAAATATATATATTTTTTTTTAATTTCTGTAAGTATACTTCGTAATTCTTTTAAATTCCACAAGACAAAACGTAATATTTTTCTGCAACACGTACACAACCAACTATCAGTCACACTCACCAACCAATATCTTGTATTTTTTCGGCATTCACTATATAGCAATTTCTAAACATTTTGTTTGGAAGTTTTATTTACTATGTACTTTTGCTATTTTTGATTTATTAAATTCGTTACCGGTTTCGACACAATAGGATGTTTAATTTATTTTCTGACTCCATTTATAAAATAAAGCGTCATCTATATCAGCTGTTTGATGAATCCTACAATTAATTATTTTAGCGTGGATAATGTAGCTTTAATGATTTGTGTTATATTATTTTTTTAGTTTTCTATTTTATGTTACTGTTAAACAATTCATTCACGCTCATATATCTATGACGCTAGACGTGCCCCGACTCAAGTATTTGATTTACTTAATCGTGCCATGTCTTCCTCGGGCGTCCTCTACTTCTTCTACCATTCACTTTTGCTTCATATATTCTCCTTACACGCCCTTCTTCGTGCAGTTGTAGATATTCTCAGAATCGCCGTGGTGAAAGACCACCATTCGAAAGAATCGAAACGTTGCTTGAATGGCTTTAGCCGTGTTTGGTGATTAGATCTGAATAGCCAGGTTCTTCCCCACCTTCTTCTTTCCCATCTCATTCCCCTCCCCTACCCCTTCAGCCTCACAACATATCCCGAATTGGGATGCCATAGTCTCACTGGCTTTTTAACGCGGTCATACATTATTTAACCACGCATATGCCTCAAGGATCGCATTTCTACAGCATTCTGTCTACTTTCATCCTTCCTCTGCCAGTTCCATGACTCACTGCCATACATAAGTTCTAATGAATAAAATAATGGTTGTATTATTTTTTAAGTTTAATTTATATAGATTTTCTTTAAGTAATTAAATTTTTAAATTTAGTAAGATAATTATATTCAAAATATGAAATATTAAGACTTGGTATATAAAAACATTTATTTTTTACATAAAACAAACACTTTTTTTAGAACCACTAATTTATTTGAAATTTATCTCCAACCGGTTTCGCTTATCCCATGCTTCGTCGGGGTAAGATTTAAAACTGAACAAAAATACATATAGTGCGCATGTATATAGTTGAGACATACAAAATATAATAAGACGGAGAAAAAGTATCAAACGAAACAATGGAACAGTGAGACAGAGATATGCTTACGTGCAATAGAATGGGACAACATTTAAAAAAGGAAGAGACAGAACGTCGAAGGAGGGAGGGATTAAGAAGAAATGGGAAATTTTGAGTTAATGGGAAATATATCTATGGGACTGTAGGACAAGTTTATTATTATCTAAATCTAACTAACTAACTAGCCATCACGCCGTTTCCCCGCAGGGATAGGCAGAAAGGACGGACCGCCAAACAACTCGATCTTGGCACATTCATACATCATCTCATATATCCTCTTCTATTATTCCTACTTCCGATATGGCCCGACTCAAGTATTCTATTCACTTGATCGTGCCATGTCTTCCACGGCCGTCTCCGGCTTCTTCATCCATCCAATTTCGCGTCATATATTCTTCTTACACCTCTTTCTTCGTTCATTCGCTCTGCATGCACAAACCATCTCCCTTCCCTCTTAATCTTGCTCATTACGCTTACATCAGCCTTACATTCTTTACGAATCTCAACATTTTTCATACGATTATACGTGGTTTTACCACACATTCGACTCAGAGATCTCATTTCTACAGTATTCGGTCCACTTCCATCCTTCCTCTCCCAATTCCATGCCTCACTGCCATACATCAGGGTTGGTATCAGAACTCCATTGGACTGCTAGCTTCGCTTCTTTGATTTATTATATTACCTTTAATTTTTTTTATTACCTTAAATATTTTTGTATTTTCAAATGATATAAACATCAAGTAGAGGCGCCCTTGTTTATATCATTTGAAAATACAAAAATATTTAAGGTAATAAAAAAAATACAACAACTATCAAGTAGAGGCGCGTTTTACTTTTAAGTATGCTAACGTGTTATCAAATCACTACTATTCGAATAAAAATCTTTACATATCGACGTGAATGCAAATTTAATTGAATCTTGAAAACGCTATTGTCAAAAAATTTTGAATTTTCGGTAGATGTTCTATGAATTTCAGTTAACCGTTTGATTTTTGCTGAAATTGGTAGATCTACTGAAGTTTCGATAGGAATGGCAACAATGCTTGTAAAGGTCCGCCATTTTGGGCAACATACGAGTATACCCTTATATACGTAGAAAAAAAATTAACCACACATATTAATCTTAGCAGTTTTGCCAAAATAACAGAATTTTTTATTTATTTATATTTCTTTATTTATTATAATGATAGTCCCTTCTTGCGGCGGGTGTTTAATTATGTTGCTATTGTAAAGGGACGTCATACTTGCTACGGATATTTTGGTGGATCGATGTTTCGTAGACAGGGGCATAGGATGTTTGCGTATTAATTAAATAAATTCTAACTGAAATCTAAATATAATAACCTATATAAATACGGCGTTTCCGCTAAAATCTGCTTAAATCCAGCGACACTCCTTTATAAATCAATATTGGTCGTCTTCCCACGCAGTACTATCGCCGAGAAGATAATCTTGTTAGCGAATGGCGCGTAATCTGCGCGGCAAATGTCAGCTGTAATAATATTACAAAGACAGGATGAAAATGTTATTCCGCTGTCCGGATCGGCCCGGGTGGCGCCGGGCATCAATTAATCTCGCAATGCCGCGCCGGGTGAAGCCGAACACAATAATAATAAATTAAAGATACAAGTCCTTCTGTTCTAGGTCTACTGGAATCAGTATCGAGTTATAACATTATGTATGTGAAGAGTGGATAACATTTCTTCTTCTTCCTATTGTCCATCAAACTTTCTCTGTATTTAATTTGTTTGTAGTATACTTTAGCATTTAATTGGAGATATTTGTCTTTTTGGAACTACAAAATGTCATTACTATGGCAACACTAAGCTACTCACTTCCTCTGAAATGTGCTCTACACAATTTTTTTTTCTTCATATATTCGCGTTTGACAGTTTGTTTTAAAGAAACAAGGCAAAACATCATAATGTTTATAATGTGGTCTGTGAATTTGATTTTTTTTTTTCTAAAATCTAATACATTCTTATTTATACATAAAATTTCAGGAATACAAAAAAATGCGTTTTCATGTAATTATTTTCCTTTGGAAGCGTTAAATGATAAAAACTAGTTTAAACATAGAATTATCTCAGAATGTGATGTAGAATCATCTCTTTTTGGAAAGTGCCACTAATTTCTGAATACCGTTTGGTTAAAGTAAAACATTCATTTGAAGCTTTGTGCCTTTTAGGCTTACTTTAATTTTCCTGTGAGCCATCCTTGTGTTGCCATTTAAAACCCTTTAAACCAGCGCCCTCAGTTTTTGTCTACTTTTAATTGTCAGAGCGTCACTCGTATATCCTACACTTAGAATTTAGATCTTATCATATTTTAATCTAGGTGGGTCAATACTAAGTATTTGCGGTAATCGATTATTTACGGCTTTGCAATATTTCGGTTACTTCTTTGGTCCCTTCTCGTAAATCAGTAATTTTAGATAAGATTTACTTTATTTTCTAGCCTAGTTACGTGCCGTTAAGTTTACAAAACTGGCTCAATAAATATTAGTCGGGTATTAATTATTACATTTACTTTGTGTTTTGGAGTAGACAAAACACCATAGCAATGATTTCTGACAATCCAGATTGAATTCCGCAATCCATGACATGTCCATGTACCCACATAGTCGATATGTAATAGTCAATTCCTATATAGACAGTACGTTCAAACAGCAATCTGTTTGCAGTTATGTGGAAATCGCAGATTGTGGAATGTGTCGAATCGGTTTCTGGAATACATCGCCCCCAGTTTGCATTACATCGCCGCTGTGATGAGTTGTGTACTCACTATTAGACGATATATGTACTGGAGAATGCTAGGTAATGTAGGTACCACACCGTCGGAAAGCAATTTCCATTCAATATGCGAGAAAGTTTCGTTTACTAAGTAAAGAATCACAAATAAATTATATGTTTTCGGGTAATTTATATACTGACTTATTTTTAGCATTTAAGATGAAAGAAAACTCTCCTGTAACCGTGGCTTAAGTCTAAATTTACTCTTTGGAAGGCTTTTGGATAATTCTTCCCACATAGAAATTCACAATCTACAGACAGGCAGCGGAAGTATATTCTCCACAAAATGTAAGAATCGCTTGTTTATGAATCTACACTTACCACGCGCGTCGCTGTACCGATTTTGTTATTGTTTTTTGTCTGTTGTCAAAAAATTGCCAGAACGTCTAAGGAAAATACATAAGTAAAGTCTTTAAAATTGTTTTAATATAATTATTATAAGTTTTTGTATGTATTCATACATATTTATTTTTTAGTATATTTTTTTAAATGTAGATAAGTTTTTTTTTATAATCTGATTTCAACAAAATATACTGATGAAAACATGTTTTTTTAAAATTATATTTTAAACATTTTCAATTTCATAAAGATTACTGTATGTTGTTTCTGTGCAAGCAATGCGAATATATTTTCCACTGAAGAATAGGAGGGAATTAAAATAAAATAAAATTATGTATATAAAATCATCTTTTAAAATAACATTTAATTTCTGGGAGATTTATGGGGTCTTTTGGGGATTTTCTTTATTCTTCTGTACGACATAGCAACCTGGATGGCGATTCCCGATCTTCTAAAAGATAAGAATTATCCCTATCCTTAAAATAAAAAAAGGCTTTTGCTTAAGGCCCAACAATACCCTCCGAGCGGATACTGAACATTGTTTGAAAATGAGATACGTTAATGCGGAAGAAAGAGGGAGATCGCTAATATATAAATCGCTTAAGGCGTAAGTCACCGTTTAAAAAAATATTTAATAAAACACGACACATTTAGAATAGAGCAAAAATCTCAAGACGACTTTGGTAGCATTGAATCCAAAAAGCTGTGAATTGTTCATACCTATAACGTGTTAAACAACAGAACCGCACGTGTTATTTATATTTTTCGAAGCATGCTTAGTGGTTTTCTTCTATCGATAGAATTTGGTATACGCAAAATACTTTTTAACTTAAAAGAGATTATCCTCAGATCACAGCTAGAATAATTATTTTCTATTGATTGAATCCTTCTGCCAAAGACACCCACAGACCTGTCATTTAGCGAATGATAAATACTGTTAAGTAAAACATTTTTTTTTAGTTTGCGTATTGAAATAAATAAATAGTTGTGAAATTGTAGGCTATTATCATTTGGGTAAACTAATTTTTTTCCAATTGAAAATCCAGGGCAAGATTGATGGGAAATGTAGCTGAGGACGACGCCGCACATTTAAAAATTATATAAAAAAATATATTTGTATATTTAAGGGATGCTTTATCAACAAATGTATAACTAACTAACTAAACTAACCATCACGCCATTTCTCCGCAGGGGTGGACAGATAGGACGGACCGCCAAACAACTAGTTCTTCGCAGACACTACTTGCTTCATTCACATTCATACATGATCTCATATACGTATAACCTTCTGTTATTCTTGATATGGCCCAACTTAAGTTTGATTCATTCGATTGTTCCTTGTCTTCCATGGGTGTCCCTGACTTCTTCTGCCATTCACATCCGTGTCATATATTCTCCTTATGCTCCTCTCTTCCTTCAATTGCTCTACATTTTCAAATCATTTAAGTGTCTTTTTTTAAGTCTTACTCGTTAAACTTACATCAGCCTTGCATTCTTTGCTAATCTTAACATTTTTCACACGATCATACGTAGTTTTACCACACATACGCCTCAGGGATCTCATTTCTACAGCGTTTAATCGACTTACATCATTCCTCTGCCAACTCTTATTATTTTTAAAATATTAAGTAATAATTATTATTATTATAAATAAAAAAAAGTCAAAATTAAAATGGAGTTCTACAATTTAATCTTGAAAACAATAAATCATGAAAGATCCTTAATTTTTTGTATGAAACAGAATCCACAGTCATTTCTCTAAACGGCCTGGTTTTGATCGAGATTTAGGTTAGGTTAGGTTGGAAATTTTGTTGGAAGTCTAAGAAATAAACAAAATAGAAACTAAATAGCAAGTATTGATCTACGATATTATATTTGGCCAATATAGGAAATCTAAACAAGCTATTAATTATTCAAAACAGATCTATGATACACAAGGAAAGGCAAATATACAAGAAGTAATCAAACGAGGGAAGAGCTTATTGGATTCCAATAAAAAGGAGACTGCTATGCAATGTGTTAATTTTTATACATAAAATTCTGAATAACCAAATACCAAAATATTTTATGGATGAAATTGTTTTTTAATAAAAATATACATAACTATGAAACCAGAAATGTAAATAGAATTAGATTATCGCACATGCGAAATACAGAATCACTTAATCTATACAAGACTGAAAATGTATAATGAACAATATCTGAACAACGAATGTATCAAAACATAATTGTTATGCTTAATGTAAAACTATAATTATATAAACAATGAAATGTAACCATGTACGTATTTGTTTACGTACATAAAATGTAATATGAACTAACTCAATAAATAATTTTTTAAAAAAAAATCGTGAAAAAAAAAAAAATTGCGTAATCGTTGTTTTGATAACTAACGATTACGCAATACTCTTCCAAAAATTATGGTCGCCAGTGTGGAGGGCCGTTAAAACCTATGATTGAAAGCCTAGAAGCTTTTGAAAGCTTGTGCATCGCATTCGTTCCATCAACAAAACAATTTGTGTTTGTTAAAGCGACTATAAAGAGTAAAGCAAATTTGTTTTTATTGATGTCGCCGATTTGCGTGGAAATATTTTGCAAGTTTTACAGCACGCAAGCTGGAAGCCCCCGATAGTATGTACCCGGTATCGTGTGAAGGCAGACCGCCTAAAGCTCCGTTTTAACCTCTCTCCCTCTCTCGTGAACAGCGCATGTAGCAGAAGGAGAGGTTAAAGCGGAGCTCTCAGAGGCAGGACCGTATTATTTTGTATCGTATATCGCGAAGCAGGTTAACGCCACTCGTACTTTATAGTAATTTCCTAAAAGCCTACGATATGCAACCGTTCGCAGAAGCGCTTAAATTGAAGGGAGTTTTATTGGGAACCTGCTAAAGGGGGAGGAAAAATATTTTCCCTGCGTTTTTTTACCTGGTTCATACAACTTCGCATTTATGTATGTGTGTTTCTGTACATCGCTGTAATTAATGAGCCGCTTGCACGATATTTTTTAGATTTTTTAGTTAAGTGTGTTTGTGAGGAATTCTGTTTTTTTTTTTGCTTTGTGTGTTTTTAATTCTTTCTAGATCGAAGCATTTTTTGTAAACTATGAAATATGTTCTTTATTGACGTATAAATACGTAAAATAGAGCCAGCTGTCAGTTAACTGTCAAATGATATGTATACCAAATACTGATTTTAACAACGCTCATTGGGTACACGATTGTAGAAATAAATCAATAAGTAATTATTAAGCATGGATGCATTTGCATATTTTGCAAAGCCTTTCTCCCATCAATAATGCCTATTTCGGCCATCAAAATTCTTCAAAATAATATATGATCCGCTTAAATTAGAAAAAGGCGATATTTTTGTCTATTCTTGCGAACAGATATTTTAATAACAGTTTTTTTTTATAAAATGCAGGAATGATATATTTTGAGAGACCTGTTATTTTTCTACGTGTTTTCGCTGACCACTCCTAACCCCCTATGGAATCATATATTTATATATAATCACATAGCCGGTTCCAAAAGACTATTTTTGTCATATTAAAGCATACATTTTGGTAATGAGTGTGCATATTTTGGCATTGATGTGAGTGCATTTTTGAGATTTTCATTGCAAACGTCGGTATTTATAGTGAATGCGTATTGAAATGAAAAAAAGCTGTAAAGCTGTGCCTACCCTAAGAAAAACTAACTATAAAAATACATTTTAAAAGTCAACACATTACTAATGAAAAGGTACTTATTCCCGTTTTTTTTATATGAATACCGCACAAGAGTCCTAACTGCACCCAACCGTCTGGAGCCAGTGAGACTATGGCATTCCCAATTGGGGAAAGTTGTGAAGCTGAAGGTATTAGGGAGGTGGAGGAGAAGGGGAAGAGGAAGGTGGGGAATACCTAGCTATTCAGATCTAGTCACCAAACACGGCTAAAAGCCTTTTCAAGCAACATTTCTTGAAATGGACCAGATCTGAATAGCCAGGTATTTCCCTACCTTCCTCTTCCCCTTCTCCTTACCGTCCCCAATATCTTCAGCCTCACAACATTCCCCAGTTGGGACTCTTGTGCGGTATTCATATAAAAAAAGAAAAAAAATACAATTATTAATGAGAACTCGTTCTAAATTTGTATTTTTTTTAATGTTCAATTTTGGAATAAGTTATTGAGGCTTATGAACTCTTCTTTTTTGAATTATTCAATAGTAATAATTATTATTATATTTGTACTGTTTAAAAAAACAATAACAAAAAAATCTTTCTTTTTTTCCTTGTTCCAGGTAAGTCTCAACATAACTTTTTGGTTGAACTTCACACACGGGGGAAACTTAATACAATGTTGCAAATTTATTGTATGATATGCAATGAAATCGAAATAAAGCAGACAGGTGAGTTCAACAATTAATATACTCGTATGTAACCGAAATAATTTATTTTTGTCCAATAAAGTGGACAGTTTTCATATTGATTTTTGGTTGATCGCATTGTTTTACATTTTTTTTAAATATGCTCGTACATCATCCTATCATCTTAACTCAAAAGCAGGAAATATATTTAATCACTAGCTGATGTATACCCAGCCTTGCTCGGAATTTTTATTTTTATTTTGTAAAGTTATGAATTTTGGTTACCATAATTGATGTGACAGCGAAAGTAATGCCTTATGGCGACTATTACTATCTCTAAACAACGAAACAAAGAAACTTTCATTTGAAAAAAAAAAAAAATTTCAACATGTGTCTAAAAAGTTCTTAATAAGGTACCTACATGTGTTTTCCATTTTGAAAATATTCCACCCAAACAAACCTTCTTCTTTTGAATATGTAATCTGTGGCTAACCAGAGTGGTATATCTATGGGCTAACCTCAATACAACATGGCGGGTTCAATGTTTTTTAAACTAATTTTAAAACGTTATAGCAACAGTTTTACATATTGGATTTCATTCAAACTGCTCGCTAAACCTTCCCGGCACGAACGAGAACAAACCGTGCCATTTTCAGCGAAACCGATCTAATAATTTCCGAGAAAATCTAGGACACACAGACAAACATTCTTTTTTATATATAGAGAAGATCGAAAACAACGAAATACGCAACAGAAAAAAGACGCAGAAAATGAAAAAGGTGACGGTCTCATCTTGAAATCGAACCCAGTATCTATGTTATCGGGACTAGCACTCTAACCACTGAGCTAATGAGACCTTGTTATTTTCCGATATTTTTATCGATGTCGCACCTCAATTTAAGAATTACAAATATCTTATTCAATTAATTCCTATACTTTTGGCTGCTACCTTTTCGCACCGAGGTTCTACTAGAATTTATGTTAATATTATTCTCAATGATTGAATATTAACTTGAGATTTATAAGCTACTGAGGGAAATATATTGTTAAAAACGGCCATAGAACAGGTCACTTGATGGATATGGTTATATGAATACAATGATATAATCACACACACATAATATAAAATGTACGTTTGACTGTAAATAAAGCAGTAAAAAGCCCCCGCGTTTCTCCCCGTATAATAAGCACCCCACCCTTGCTCCATTTCCCCTGAGAGGAATTACCGTATCAACTACCTTCATAAAATAGAACTTCCCTCATAATATTTGAGCACTTTTGTCGTTAATTCATTTCGCCGAATCCCCATTTTCCATTATCCCCTTCTGTCAATAATAACAATAAATCGTTAAAGCTCAAATTAGTTCTTACATTATTAATAATATTTTCATACCATCAAAGTTTATCCACACCACTGAAGAGGCTCGCCGATAGAAGTGTGCTCTGGGCGTGTCCGTGTGACGGGAATAATATCAATTTTAATTACTTCGGGTGAAATTATTTCTCGAACACATAATCAATTTTATTGACCTGTCCCTAGTAATTTGTAGACTTTGATCACACTTTTATCGGATTATCTCACTGACGACAGAATGAATAAATCGGCCGTATAGCCAAAGTTGTCTATTACTTTGACGGCTGGAGGCAAACCATAATTTGGCTCCAGACAGGTTTACGTATTTCTCGAATACACTACGTCATCATTCACTAACCGACCGGCTGCGAGTGATAAAAGTTGTAAAGAGAATAATCAAAACTATCGCATTAAATTCCACGGATAAGTGTTATTTTACTGTATTTTATTCTTATTTAATATATAGTACATGGACAATTTTGGTGACACTAATTCACAGCCGTCTACGTTTATTTCACGTGATTTTGACTTCGGTAAGCAAATTCTAAAACATTTGTAAGAAGGTCAGATTAAAGACTTCATCAATATATCGGTTATGAAAACAAGCCGAACCTTTTTACATATTTACAGTTTTACTTAAATTCGCGGTTTGGGTTAGTTTCTCTGTTGTCACAGTTAATCTGTTGGCACAGCTACGTAAAAAAAATGAGATTTGCGATGAATTGTAAAAATTTCGAATTGATCAAATTTGCTTTTTAAGGCGTAAATACGAATGCAGTGCAATGCAAGATGCGTGCAGGCTGTCGTGATGCATTTATTCACAAATCATATGAAAGTGACTCGTCTACTTGTTTTTCTCTTCAGTGTTAAATTATTAATTATTTTAATTTTTATCGTTAACGTTATTTTTAATATACTTTTTTTATTGTAGATAAATATATAGTTTGTTTAAGCGTCCTTGAGTTAACATTTCACAAAATCATAAACTAATCAATGTGTTATTATTATTACTTGTTAAATCAAACAAACACCATTAATTGCCGACATTCTTTCTTTGAACAGATCATCAAACTAGAATTTACTAGATTTCGAACCTGTCTTTAAAGTCAGTGTAGGTCTCTTTTCTGGAAATTTTCTGTTCAGTGATCCACACGGACATTTACATGGAAAAACCCGACTGCTGACGCACAGTGGCGCGGCGCGGCGCGTGCTAACGGGGCTCGGGCACTCAGTGAATATTTACAAGATCAATCGGTTCCAATAAACTGGAAATGGTTATTCGACTGTGGAATAGTGCGCTATAAAAATTTCCTGAATTATTTTCATGTGGGCGTGTCGACTTAACTCGGGCTGTTTCTCACGGTTTCTTTCCGTTCGCGGCTTTCCGCTCTTCCGTCTTATTGCGAATAGTTTTTCTATGAACCTACGTAATACAGACGGAGCTTTTATCTCGTTTTAAGGGCTTGCTCGCTGTGGAGATCTTCTCCCTTTGATGCTGAAAGGATAATAATTGCCAAGTTTTATTTTTATTGCTGGGTGTGACCACATTTTTCAAAATTGTTCCGTATTCATCAATGGCGTGCATTACTCTATGACCTAAGGCAGGCTGTATGTAATTTTTAAAGTTTTTGGACAATTTGGAACAGTGATAAATCACACACACACACACACTTAATATAAGTTACTGTTTTGTAAAGTTATGTAAAGTCACAAAAATGATTAGTCAACTAGGTTAGATTAGATTACGTTTTTTATATATCGATGGTGCTTAGGCTAGTTTAAAAAAATCTTACTTTTAACTATTGATACGCTGTTCCGAATTGTCATGGAACCGAATTGTGCATTGAATATTTGAATATTGATTTGATTACTGATTGTTGTAGCCAACTGAATAAATGAGCGTACTAAATTCATTGAAAAATACATTTTTATCAGAAATTTGTCGCCTTTTTAAATTTTGCTATAATTTCATCTTACGGTTCATTTTAGGGTTGGCACAGCTTTTCAGCCTTTATGTACCTCACGCTACTTGTTTTTATTTTATATTATTTTAAATAAGCAGAACGTTTTTTTGTGTGATAGCAGTAAAAACTCGGTTAATTAGCGCAGCATATGTGAACACACTTGGCTCTGAACATTATTTCAATTATCAGTTATAGAGCTATAAAATATTAATTTTACCGTCTTCTTCTTCTTCTTTTTTTAATTGCTTTTAACTCCATACGATTATTTTAGCCAGTTTCAGGTAGAGGATGAAAGAAGAATGTTTGTAGTTTAGGTTATCGAGAGCTTTAGCATCATTCACGCAGGAATCGGTTAACACATTTTTATCTCGCAAAATCAATTAAATTGATAAGCTATGGAGCTTTAGATGATTAATTTTACTTTCCTCTTTTTAAAAATTGATTTCTTTCTCATAGGAGTGTTCTCGCCTGTGTTAAGTAGAGGAATAATGCGGAATGTTTATATGTATAGATTGAAGTTTAGCTAACTGTAATTACACTAAATGTTCCCAATATGATGAAAAACAAATTTTAAAAAAATCCTGCTGCATCAATTAAAAAATATCCATACGTTTGAAGAACGAACAAGCACTAGAGTCCTAAGACAATCAATCTGTAAAATCTTTTTATATCCCAGTTTATAACACCTTCTATGGACAAAGAAGTTTTAAATACAATGTTATTAAGCTATTCAATTCCCTGCCTAGAGTGACATCAGAAATACGCAAAATAAAAGTTCCTTTAAAAGTAAGATCATTGATCACCTCCAATAAACCTGACAGCTTTTAAATTCTTTTATGCCTTTAAATTAGTAAACTTTTGAAGAAAATTCCAAAATTGTAATCTATTATCTATTATCTATTAATCTATTAATCTATTATCGCCTGTTTTAGATGACAATTTTGCCATCTCAATACGGGCGTTTCACATCTAGTGAGATGGACAATACGTCAGCCGATAACAAATTTTCATATATGTGTAATAAATAAATTTAACAAATAAATAAATTATAAAATGCAGGTTTTGTTTTATTTTTATTATTTTCTATTTAACCAAAGTTTGTACATGCTTATGACTTGAGTAACAATTGCAGAAAATTATACCTAAATATAAAGCATATTATATAAGGAATATGTAAATGTAATGCGTGTAATATGAAAATAATGTCACAGTGTTCACAGTCCTCTTCTTCATTGTGGTTTCCTGTTCTGAGGTGGCCTGTAGTTTTTTTGTTGTTCTTATCAAGTCTTCCATTATCTTCATAATGTTTTTCACTTGATTATCGCTCAGTTCTCTGAGCCATGTTTTGACTTTAGTATTAAATATGTTAATTTCTGTTATTTGATTGATTTAGTAGGGCATTGTATATTTTCGCAATGTGAAATTTAATGTTTCTCTGTCCAACAGAAAGTTATTAAATGATTAATGCAAAGGATAACAGGAGGGCGATTTAACTGTCAAGTCTGATAAGATGTCACATCGTTTGTGCCATATGTTTTATTTGTTCAATTAGATAAAAAATATTTTCGATAAAGAGTTTAAACCGAAGTAAAGCCGTCTCTATGAGTTTTAATATAAATTTGAGTGGATTTATTTTAGTTTGAAGTATATATCCCACATCATTAAAATTGCAGTCGGAAGTATTATTCGAGCTAACTTCCAGGGCGCTCCCAGCAAAGTCCACATGATCCACTTTTAGAAATCTCCAAAACGATAATGGCATCTTCTTTTAAGTATCAATTTTGAAAGCGGGCAAGAGCCCCCGACAATTTCCCGGCAGCGGATCCGTTGTTTATTGAGCGCCCCGGCCCGTTGCGCCGCCCCGTGCCGCCACTGAGCCGGGGTAAATATTTGATCGGGTATAGACCCGATGCTATGGGACGCCACTGGTCTGTACGTAGTGCGGAGGTTGATTCAAACTCCCCCCTTTCCATAGCAATTATTTTGTAAAACCGTCTCCATGTCACATTCGCGTTCATGTCTCGCCGACACCTTTAAATTAATCTTTGTCGTGGTATTTTTTTTTAAATGTGCATGTTTTATCTCTTGTGAGTCGCTACAACGAAAGAGATGAATTAATGCGAATGTAACAGAGTTTTGTGGTAATCCGTGCGTTCTGTGTAACCCTGCAGATAATGGCGTGATGGTCAGCTAATGAGCTAGTACCATCCAGTGGCGCGCATTACTCTTTAATCAAAGGTAAGCTGTGGATTTAGCCGGGAGTTGATTTTCGCCATTACATCATCGTCAAACATGCCGAACGTCTTAGATTTACAAATAAATGAATCCGCTGAGAGTCATCGCAGTTGTTTCTGGTTGAAAAAACAGAGAATCCTCTTTGAATAAAACGATTATGATGCAAAGAAAAGGTTTTTTGAAAAACTTTTTTGGAAATGTTTGCACTCGCTTTTGACTCCACGTTGACACGCAAACAATAGGCGATTGGTTTTAAGGTTTTTTTTTTTTTTAAATGTCTAACATTCCCGGGTGACGAATGCCTGACAATATTTGAAAATCTTCTTTATTTATATGAATACCGCACAAGAGTCTCAACCATCTGGAGCCAGTGAGACTATGGCATTCTCAATTTGGAAATGTTGTGAGGCTGAAGGTATTCGGAAGGGGAGAGGAAGGTGGGGAAATACCTGGCTATTCAGATCTGGTCATCAAACACGGCTAAAATACATTTCAAGCAACGTTTCAATTCCGAATGGTGGTCTTTCACCAGGGAGATACTGAGAGTATCTTACACTCTGGAATGTGCGCAAATATACTATATATTATTTTCAAATGAATTAATTGTGGAACAGCACAAATCAATTAAATAAAACTTACTTGCGCACGCCGGGATTTGAACCGGCGGCCTTCGGATTCGTAGTCGAGAGCCTTACCCCTCGACTATGGAGGCCGTCAAGTTCTACTTCTAGTAAGCGAAACTTGCATGAGAACGAGTCGTTTTTAACTACTCGACTATAGATTATTTTACCAGCTTCTATATAGAATAATAATAAAAATAAATATCTTTATTCGGGAAAGCGGGGAGGTTAGTGTAACCCCACACAACCCATGTCTATATAATAACTGTTATTTTTTACGCGTTTGCTTTATACTCCTCTAATCCATAGCGATTAATTTTTGAAACCTTCTACATGGCTACCTACATACGAGTATGTGTCCGCTACCCGCCAGCCTGATCCGCGGGTGAAATTGTTTTTCCAGCCTTTTCGCTCCGTAAACAAGTCGTTAAAGTCCGCCCACACACTTTCATAATTTTCTTTCCTGAACCGTGTCATTTTTTATGTCGCGAGTTTGAATTCATTATTACGACGCGACTGGCGTAGGAAAGTAGGCACTCTACCTGCAAATCTGTTTTGGAACTAGTATTACGTATTCTTACGTTATATGTTTCTATTTTTGGGATTATTTATGGAATACTTTGAATAACAATATTAGCCACACAGCAATTACACTTCCTAAGTTACAATATGTCAAACAGAGATAATGGACTTTAAAGTTTTGCACCTTCGTTGTGTATAATGGATATATTAACATGAATCAATGTTTTTATTGGTATATAAACACGAATCAATGTTTTTCTATGGATATATTAACACGAACCATGGTTTTTATGAATATGTTAACATGAATCAATGTTTTTTATGGACATATTAACACGAATCAATGTTTTTTTTATGAATATATTGTAAAGAGTTGGATTTGACCGGGGAAAAGCGGGAATACGGGAGAAGGAGAGGAGGAAGGTTAGGTAGGTGTATTTACGGGAGACAGTGTAAGTGCAGGCTTACCCGGTGAGGGGTTTCTTCCAGGGAGCTCAGCTCGGGACCTTCGACTAGCTCAGAATCGGCAGGCCTCGGAGCTCTTCTGCAGGATCGTGAATCGACAGGCGGTCTTATAGTTGGGAATTCGACTCAATACTTTATGAAATGAAACACTCAAATGCTTTCAAACTCAGTAGTTTACTTGGAGAAAGGTACAGACATAGTTAATTTACTCAAGGGTAACAGGCTAACCTAAATCTCACAATAATGCTACAGGTAAACTCTCTCTCTGGAAATTCTCTTCAACGGGTATGGTTAAATGTGATTTGAATAGAATGCAACACAACGGAAGGGGAAAAGCAAGATACGGCTCACGGTTTTTCGTGTAGAGGCGAGAAGTGTTCGGTGAAGGCAATTGCTGGTAGTGTGACCGGGTAGGAAGCCATCTTCAGTCGTTAGGTCCGCGGGGAGGATGCTTCCAAGGCCAGGTCCACGCGGTGAATGATCCGTCCAAGGCCAGATCCGCGGGGAGAATGATGCGTCCAAGGCCAGATCCGCGGGGAGAATGATGCGTCCAAGGCCAGATCCGCGGGGAGAATGATGCGTCCAGAGTGCGCGGGCGGAACCGGACCCGCGTACGAGTGGTGTTCATTTTTTTGCCGCTAGGGGCGCTGATGTCTAACGAGCGGCTAGTTTTTATGGGTTATTTGCGTTATGTAACAATATTAACACGAATCAATGTTTTATGAATATATTAACACGAATCAATGTTTTATGAATATATTAACATAGATAAATGTTTTTTATGGACATATTAACATGAAGCATCACATGAATTGCAATAAAGTATGCATTATACATTGGCCTGCTGTCCATAAAGGCCAAAAAGATGTGCCTACCCTAAGAAAATCGCACAATAAAAAGAAGAAAAAAAAGCGACAAATTTCTAACAAAATTGAATTTTTCCGTGAATTTAGTAAGGAACTTGTATGCGCATTTATGAGTTTTTAGTTACCACAACAATCAGCGAAAAATTATAATAAAGTAGCCATTATCAAATATTCAAAGCACAGTATTATTTATATCAGAACTTAAAAAAACTACACACTATTTGCCTCTGGTCATAGAACGATGCACGCCACTGGCATTATAATCATCTCTACTGTTTAGATTCTACATTCAGGGAATTATCTAATTTTACTTTGAATCATTTTAATGCCCCTGTAACGTAATTTTAAAAATATATTTTTTTATGTAAATACCGCAGACGAGTTCCAACTGCTCCCAACTCCCAAGAGCCAGTGGGTCTATGGCATTCCCAATTGGGGTATGTAGTGAGGCTTAAGGTAATCGGAAGGGGAAAGAGATCAAATCTAGGAATATAAAACGTTGCTGTGCAAGTCTGGTTACCAAACATGGCTAAAGCCATTTCAAGCAACGTTTTGATTCTGAATTATAGTCTTTCAACAGGGCGATATTGTAAGTGGCTTTACCACAGTTTTAGAATGCCTCCGGAAAGCGAAACAGCTATCATACGTAATAATAATTGCCTATCAGATTTTTTTTATCTGTACTTTTTTTTAAACTTGACGGCCTCCATGGTCGAGGGGTAAGGCTCTCGACTACGAATCCGAAGGTCGCGGGTTCAAATCCCGGCGTGCGCAAGTAATTTTTATTTAATTAATTTGTGTTGTTTCACAATTAATTCATTTTAAAAATAATATATGGTATATTTGCGCACGTTCCAGAGTGGAAGATACTCTCAGTATCGCCCTGGTGAAAGACCACCATTCAGAATTGAACGTTGCTTGAAATGGCTTTTAGCCGTGTTTGGTGACCAGATCTGAATAGCCAGGTATTTCCCCATCTCCCTCTTCCTCTTCTCCTTTCCCTCCCCAATACTTTCAGTCTCACAACATTCCCCAATTGGGAATGCCATAGTCTCACTGGCTCCAGACGGTTGGGAGCAGTTTGGGACTCTTGTGCGGTATTCATGTAAAAAAAAAAAAAAAACTAAATAATAATAGTCATCATTCAAAATTTTAAAACCTATAATTAAAATGGATTTCTACAAATTAAATAAGAATAAAATTAGAATTAAAATAAATTATTCTATTAATTAATTGTGTTATGACAAAAATTAAATAAATAAATTGTGTTTGCGCACGCCGAGAAATTAACCCGCTACCTCTGGATTCGCATTTGAGGATCATAACCACTCGACCACTGAGGCCGTCTAATTATGTCATTTGACAATTTTACAATCATGCACCAATGAGTATTTCGCCATACGGGGTAGGTACTAGTACAACGTAGCTTCCTAATGAAATTCGCGAAAAGCTCCGAATTGACATTATTTGATTTGACGGCGTTTACGTAATGAAATTTGACATCGTTACCTTTTGATCTGTACATTTCGCCTATCGAGTATTCCAAGCGAAAAAGTGTTTCCAACAATTTTAATATAACTCAATGAGATATATGTTATAAATACACTTACATATATGTTATTATTTATTTCTCAGGTAGATATTTTTTCATGGGGAAGGGAAGTTAAGGGAAGGATACATATAATTTTAAAATGGGGTGGGAAAACATTCACACGGAAGAGGTCCATTGACTTCAGCAAAAAATTTCAAAACTTTTTACAAAATAAATTTGCCAAGTACAAAAATAATGAGACTAACATATTTGTTATTATTTGGAAATTTTCACGAATATGTGAAGTTTATACTTTCTTAACGCCTCGTGTACTAACTTCGTCTGCCCCAATAGAAAGCACTAACTCACTTTAGGTAATTTTTCAGGAGATCCATTTGAATGTTTAAAATCTTGTCCATATTCTTCGGTGAGTTTAATTTTTATATTATTAAATATGTGAATGTTTTATCCAAGATCTACAGTATTTTACTCAACATGGCTCTAATGTATGACTCCCAGAATCGAATTAAGTCGAAAACTTAATTTTAGAAGTTAGCGCTATCTTTCTTGGAGCAGTCGACTTGTGACCGAATTCCTGTAAAAGTATTTTTTGTTTTTTTATTTTTAAATTCGTTTTCACTAAATTTCAATAAGCATATAGATTCAGTCGCTTCTCCAAGGTTGGCGAATATAAATTAAAAATTCAATCACGCAAGTCCGCAGAAAATTGCATTTATATTATCGTAACAGTAGTTTTTTTAACATTATTTTATCGATGGGCCCACAACTTATGATCTGTGACTGAATCTTAGATTTATAGTTAACTTTTTTTAATAATTTGGCTGCTAGTGTAGAAAAGCGTTTACTGTTTGAATGATTTATCCATATATAATTATAAATTACAATCATTTAATGAACGAACTAAAATTGTTAAAACTCTCAGATGGATGATTTGTTTCTGACCTAACTTTTATTTTCAAAATTGTTAATGGTTTTATAGACAGCCCCGATATTGTCAGCTTAATTAAATTTAATATTCCAACTAGAACTACTCGATCTAAAATTTTATTCAATTGTAACAATAATTTCAGGACTGAGTCATTCAAAAATTCTCTATTACCTAGACTCCACGCAGTAGAGAAGAGAAGGTAATTTTTAGACATATGTTCAACTGGTCGGAATATAAATACAAACGTTTATTGCGAACATCCTCAATAATTATTAATATATATGTGTCTAGAGTATACGTATCAGTGAATGTGAGGTATGTTTTGAATATTTGCCTCTGTATCTATTTAATTGGAATGGTACTTACACCATGTTATTCCTGTATTTGTTCGTTATTTTATCTATGTACCTACTGTGATGTGTTTTGCACCTGTTTATTAAAACTAACTTTATATGTAAAAGCCCATATAGGGCGTTTATAATACAACGAATAAATAAATAAATAATTCATACTTGCAGTTTATTTATCTTTATTTTTGAGCGTTTTGAATTTTTCTTTGAAGGGAAGCTTTCCTCATCGGGATATACTGTACACTATAAAGTACTTCGTATTAATTTCTTCAATAGATTTATAGTAATAAATGAATTAAATAATATGCTTTGTATTCACCACTTTATTAATATAAAGATATCTACATGTTTCGAAAGCGATGCTTTCTTCATATTTTCTTTCTTTTTTTCTTTCTTCGTTTTCTAAACATGTAGATATCTTTATATTAATAAAGTTGTGAATACAAAATATATTATTTAATTCATTTATTATAATAATGACGCCACAAAGTGAAAACCAATCGTTTGAAGAAATTATAAAAGATTTATAGTAATTTTGTGGCGTCATTATTAATAAATTAATAATAATTACTTTATAAATTAATTACAATTACTTTGTTTAAACAAGGTAACTTCATAATTAATAATTGATAAACTAAAGTTATTAGAAGGGTGCGGGTTCGAGTCCTGCCGGCGACATTTATCTTTGCTCGGAAGGTTTTTCAATTTGGATGAGTGTTTTAGATTAATAATTATTGTTTATAAAAATAATAATTGTTACCCTTTGCGCTATGCACAAAAATCTTGTCTTAAGTTTTAAGAACTTTAGTTTATCAATTAATAAATATTTGACAAGTCAAAGCAATTTTCACCAATAAAATGTAGACATAATTTGTCTCGACGCCATCTATTTGAGGGATTTAGCCGTTACAAGCCTCTCTCATATTAATAAAAAGTTGGTTGTTTACAGGTGAAAATATAATAAAAACAGTAATTATTAAATGGAACACTAGTATATATTGATTAACTTGGCGGGTTTGCGATAAGCCGACGTAGCTCAACGGTAGAGCATCTGACCGGATATTAGAAGGGTGCGGGTTCGAGTCCTGCCGGCGACATTTATCTTTGCTCGGAAGGTTTTTTCAATTTGGATGAGTGTTTTAGATTAATAATTATTGTTTATAAAAATCATAATTAATAAGTTAATAACAAAGTAATTGTTATTAATTTATTAATTATGACTCTACAAAGTGATCCCTTGTGTACACCACTGTTTATAATATATAAATATTAAAACTCTTTGTAATGAACTTTTTATTAATTTATTAATAATGACCCCACAAAATAACTAAACATATAATGAAGAATTTTTTTTTTAAGTACGAACACAATATTAGAACAAAATATAATATAAGTATAATAAATATAGTGTTTGATTACATTTACCTACAATAATATACGTTTACCTGTGCCTATACATGGACGGGAGGGGGGGGGGGGTAAAGCAGGTATTGGAGTTGGGTCGGGAAAGGAGAGTAGAAGGATGAGAGGAACGTTTTAAATTAAGTGTTCCAAGCAGTTTTTCAGATTCCTGAAATTTCCAGGACAGGTTTTGCAACTCCATGACTTAAATATAGATAAAAAAAATAATATGGCGTCTTGTCATATTTCTTGAAAGATACGTAGCTATTTCAAGGCTCATGATGGAAATGACGCTGAGAGCAGAAAATATTTGCGTTGACCTACAAATTCAAAACAGAAAAAGTGATGCGTAAACACATGCGTTTTACAGACCAATTACATAAACTTTTGTATAGTAGATGTACTTTGCGGGTCGTTCCATATAGATACTCTCAGTATCGCCCTGGTGAGAAACCATCATTCAGAAATGAAACGTTGCTTGAAATGGCTTTAGTCGTGTTTGACAACCAGATCTGAATAGCCAGGTACTTTCCCACCTTCCTCTTGCTCGTCTACTCCCCCTCTCCGTGCCCTTCAGCTTCACAACATACTCCAATTGGGAATCCCATAGTCTCACTGTCTCCGGTTAGCAGCAGTTAAAACTACTTTGCCGTATTGAAATAAATTAAAAACTTTTTTATCTAACTATGTGTATAAGAAGAGTGTCTGTTTGTTTTTATAAGAAGAGTGTCTTGCGTTTTATTACGAGCTTAATAATATTTTGCCCATTTGATCTTCAAAACAAGAGGAAGGCTACTGTCTACACGAGTTTTCGAAAAACCAGCATCATCCCTCTTTCCCACCCCTTAAAGTAGAATTTTGGTACTTCTTACTGGGTTGGGGTAGGGATAGGGGTATATAAGGGTTACGGCTTTTGTGTGTAGAGGAGGCGTGCTTATGACTACGAGATTTATCATTTTTTATTTATTTTTTATTCAATATTATAATGTAACAGTTTGATGATTTCCCTCAAATAAAAAAAAAGTAAACATAATCTTTGGATATCCCCCACTACGTGAAGAAAGCCGTCAAACAATAACATGGTAATATCAGGTTTCCCGAACGCGGTACGAATTTCAGCAATAAACAATAACATTTTATTTGGGATGGGAAGAGTTCAATACATGACAAACAAAATATCATTCCAGAATAAATCATGGTCCCTTCAAATATCGGGCGGCCGCGGCAGTACAATTTATTTGGGATTTAGTTTTTCTGATTGCCCCTGGGGTTTACCTTCACCGAAATACTATTAAATTCTCAGAGGGTGAATTGTATGACCAACCTAAATACTACATAACCTACCACTTTATGGCCGCCATTAGGTTTTCTTGTATTTTTCTATGCGATTATACGAGAGGGACTTAAAATCTGTTTTTTTTAAGCTTATAGTAAGCTGCTCTCGGTATTGCCCGATGAAAATTCAGGATTGAAACTTTGCGTTGGTTGAAATGGTATCAGTCTTGTTTGACAAGCCAACCTAACTTTACTTAACCTAACATACTCGGGCATTATCCTATAGAACCGGATTGTCAATACTGCTTACCGACTATAAGAAATGCCTAGAATACTTCAAATCACTCACATTAAATGAACATGGTGTCCAAAGTGTCATCAAATTTATTTTCTATTCGTAGAATCTTCCATCTTAAGCAAAATCAATATCAATCACCCTGAATCACTAAGAAACTCTGAAACTTTTCATATTCCTTTACGAAGAACCAACTTAACTTTTTGTGTCAATGTAGACTGGATTATATTACATAACATTCGATGTAATGGCAAAATATTTGATATATTTAGCGATAGTCCCCAGAACTTTTCTAAATTTCTCGATTATCTTGTAATCTAGTATTTCTACCTCTCTATTCACTTCTCTCGTCCAGCAAGCCTTAATCATTATTTTGTTTTCACATTTTATTTTCTCTTGTGTACACATTGTTGTACTTCCTTATTGGACGGTTGATATTTATTCTTTGTCTTGTTTATTTGTATATTGTCTGTTGTGTACAATATCTATATATATATATATGTATTTTTTTTAAATACCCTAACCTCTTCTATGCTAACGTAACCTACGCAAACCTAACATTAATGAACATCTAACCTAACCTCATATTACCTGTGTAATATAGGTACCTATTTTAAATAAAATATTTCTTCTTTTTAATTGTTTCCTGATTTGCTTTTTATTATCCTAGCTATTTTTATAGAGTTACTAAATCCTGGAGATAAACATATTTTCGATTGGAAACTTTTATTACCTTTTTAAACTTATTTATTTGGAACTGAATCGGTTTCACCCTACTATGACATTCTTCAAACTGGTACATATAATATTTTGCGAGGGGAAGAAACCAGAAAATAAATGATTAGGAACAACTTTATGAGCTTTTCCAACATTATTGGTAAAATTACCTTTTAAAAAGGAAGCCAATTATTTTGATTTGCCACTGAATGTTTATGAACTCGTAGAAAAGCTTCTCTAGACAGTAAGCAGGCTAGATAATCTTTTAGTGGATGTAAATTGTCATAGGAGACTTGAGGTCGTGCTAACAAGTGTCGACTATTTATCGATATTGTTAATAAAAAAAATCT
>JAHDVE020010880.1:0-98045 GCA_022606495.2 Halesus radiatus
CGTAATACGCGATCACAGATGACGCTAATATTTTTTTTTAGAATTAAAACACTTTTGGCGGGTGTACACACAAAATATGAAATGAAATAAATTATTACTGTTAATTTAAAGCTCAAGTCCTTCAAGAAACTTGTAAAAATAGAATTGTTGTAAAACTAACATATACAGTATTTCTATAAGTTTCTTAACCCGCCAACAAACAATTCATCCCAAGTTTAAAAGCATTAAGTGCTAAAAGTTTTTTTGTCTAAAATATTTGATTTAACGCTATCCGTGAGTGCGTATCACATTTTGTAAACGAAAATGTTCAACATTTCCATTTTTTTTATTTTTTTATTGTATAATATTAATTACATACAGTGGGAACTTAAACCCGCTAAGCCACTGCAAGTAGCTTGTCAGCAGGAGTTTATTTCAACAATATAATATAATACAACAATAAATTACAATCATCATACAAATGTAGGGCAAAATTATTATATTTAGGCGCATGCATGTTGTGATCAATGTACATAAGTTGAAAAAAAAATTAAAAGAAAAAATAATGGAAAAAGCATTACAGTTTTAACATTAATTTTGATAATTTCTTAAATAATAAGTGATGTATGAGTTTTTTGTAAGTCACAAGGTAAAACATCGTAAAAACTCAATTTGTTTTTTTTTTTCGTCACAAATTTGCGTAGTTTTATCTTCGAATATCTTACAGCCCCGTAATATATTTATTGCGTCCTTCCTCATTTTCTTCGAACATTGGCCATTCATAAAATTTTGTTCGTCTTAGTATTTATGGGCCTGATTATAAAAGCATCATGTTGGCTCAGCACAGCATGACAGGGGGTACGGTGCTGCTAAATACTATATCTCTTGATATTTTCAACGCAAACCTTGAAGGTTTCAAGAGGCATCCAAAAAATGTATTTTACTTGTTGTCATTCCGTATAATTTCATACACATTATTGTTTTATTCACGTGTATGGGAAATGGACGCCGTCTGTTATCTGTCTCTTTATCTATATATAAAAATGAATGTTTGTCTGTGTGACCTCGGTTATCTCGAAAATTACTCTACCCGTTTCGCTGAAAATAGCGCAGTTTTTTCTTATTAGTACCGGGAAGGTTTAGAGAGCAGTTTGAATGAAATCCAATATATAAAACTGTTGCTATAACGTTTCAAAATCAGTATGAAAAACATTGAACCCGCCATGTTGTATTGAGGTTAACCCACTATATACCACTCATATGCGTAATCTGTGGCTACCATACTGGTTAGCCACAGATTACGCATTCAAAAGAAGAAGGATTGTTTGGGTAGATTATTTTCAAAATGGAAAACACAAGTAGGTACCTACTTAAGAACTTTATTATTTAGATATATTTTGAAAAAATAATTTTTTGGAATGAAATAAAAATCTCAAATGAATGTTTCTTTTATAATTTCGAACACAATAATGTAAGAATAGACAAATTATAAATATAAACAAAAATTGATTAAAGGTAGGTAAGTAATTAATCAAAAATTTTAATTAAAAAATTATTATAAAACATTGATTAACAAATTTCTATTGGAAATTAAAAAAAGAAATAATTTTTATTTTTAATATTTAAATGAAAATAAATTCAAGATTTCTATTTTAAATATATATTTTTTAATGTTTCTTTGTTTAGAGATAGGTACTTACGCTGTCAGATCAATTACGGCACCCATACGACAAGCAGGAATTCACAACTTAGGATCTGCCTAGTAATTAATTTTTTTCAACATGAATAACTTTTATTTCCGGCGATTCTGTAGTTATTACTTTATGTAAATTCAATTTAAATCAATTTAAATTTATTTTCATATTAATATTAATAAAAATAATTTTTATTTATATTTCTAATTTAAATGTATTATTCAATGTTTTATAATTATTTTGTCATTAACATTTTTTTATCTGTTACTTACCTACTTTAATTCATTTTTGTTTATGCTCATATTTTGTATATTCTTAAATTATTGTTTTAAATTTTTTATCATTTTTCTATACTTGAAATTATTTTTTAGTATTCATTTATTCCTGTAGATGATAGCATTGCTATCGAAACATGTAGAAATATTTATATATTTTAAGTAAAGTGGTATATACAAAGTGTATTTTCAATTATATAATCAATTTAAATCATCTGCGTTATAAAAAAAAACTTACAGTTAACAAAATTTTGAATTCTGTTTAAACTGGGGCTGCAATTTTATCAAATTGCTGAAAACGTTCGAGGAATCATCCTCAACGATTTTCACGTAAAAATGTTTTCTCTCTTGACGTTATGAATTAAATGATTTTTATATCATATAATCCGCTTTACTTTGCAGGGTTTAAACAAATATTCATTTATTTTATAATTTCAGCGCCATCCACGTATTCCTATAGCCTATAACCTTATGTGACTTTAATCTGTTTTACGCATTTTCTGCAAACGAAGTACATATTATTATTTAGAGTAATATTATTTTAATATTATTTCGAAATTAAAGAAGTCACATTATCAAAAAATGTGTATAGTTTGTTATACATATATATATATATATATATATATATATATATATATATATATATGGCGTCGGATTACTAGCAGAACTTGGCAACTACAAAATTTAGTAAAATGATATTGCTTGATATTTGTCATCACATCGTCAATATTTTTTAAAAATAAAAATGTTTTTGTTTTAAGCCACTTTATTTTTATACATATTTATGCATTCGACCGGTTTCGGTTGGACTCAACCTTCTTCAGGAATGTACACATATAAACAGTTTATATGTGTACATTCAACAGTTTATATGGGTTCATGTGTAATAAAAATATTGTCTTCATCAAGCTTTACCTATATCAAATGGCATACATTAAGTCATTCAAAATTGAACCCTTTGTCGGCTTAAATATGTATTATCCAATCCAAAGACTACAGCCTACCTTCAGTTATAAAGCAATGCACGCCACTGCCGACGATATTTATGTATTTGGGAGAGGTGAGTAACGAACCAACGTGTTGTTTTAAAATACAATTAATTTCAATAAATCAGTAAGTACTATGTTTACACCACCGTTTTTTTATATATAAATATCAACATTTTTTTTTTTTTCCTCCCCACTTAAATCTAACTGTTCTATATTTTAATTGTTAACTTCAGTATACATTGATACCTGAAGATGTGAGCATCGCTCACGAAACATGTTGTAATATTGTATATTAATAAAGTGATGTATACAAAGTTATTTTGTTTTAATTAAAATACATAATGACATCACAAAGTGAAAACCTTCTAGAAGAAGAATTCTTATTCGAAAAAAAAAAAAAAAAAATCAACATGTTTGTATAATATGTACTGTGTATCCTAATAAGGAAAGCTTCGCTTTCGAAACATGTTGGTATTTATATATTAAAAGCAGTGGTGTAAACAAAGTACTTCTTATTAATTTATTAATAATGACGCCACAAAATAACTACACATCTCTTGAAGAAACAATTAATTTCTTTCAGCAGGTAAATAAAAGTTTTTTCCGTGATTTTTAAACGCTTTAACTTTTGGGGTATTGCATAATCGTAGTTCTTGTTCATAAAATTAATAATATTTTTCTGCCAATTTAATTAAATTGAATCTTATTTCACTTTCACTTTATGCAATTATATATTCGGTTACATCCATTGTGGCGATCAAATCCGCGCTCATTGATTGAGCATACGCCGTTTATTTAGGCTAGCGTGCGAAATGTGTCTAGACGGTACAATATTATTGCAACCTATTTGCATTTTATTTCGCTCTACTGACTCACTCAGGCCCATGGGTGGTTGGGAAGTATGAGCGATAATTCTCGAAGATCCAGCACCACCATCAAGTTTTTTCCCAGTTGTCCGAAGCCAGTGGAGCAATAGCGTCTTTATTCTATGAACACGATATGGGCGTGTTTCGTGATGCAAAAGTCTGACCATTCTTTGCTTAACTTTCAAATACAGAAATTCTTTTCATCTTCATTTCGATCAAATGTAATGGCAATATACGATGTCAGACAGTGTAAGCGAGACAGACCGCGTGCTAAATGGGCTAAAGTCAGTGGTGACATCGTATTCCATTCAAATCTACTTGGAAGACATTTCTCGTGTGTATTATCTTTTCTGTGGGCACCCCCAAATGGAGCATGTTGCGAGGCTGAATTAGGTGGGGAGGGGAGGGAGATGGAGACGAAGAAGGTTGGGTGGTTATACGGATCTGGTCATCAAATTCAGCTATATCCATTTCAACAAATACTCTTAAATGACAATAATTCCAGTTCTTGACATTTGAAGGTAACATACTACACTAGCGCCCTCCAGTGGCCCATAGCCGTACGAATTGTTTTTCGTACATTTTAATAGATTTTCTGTGAAATATATTTTTAATAAATTATAAGAATCGATTATTTAAAAAATAAATATTACGTTACCCACATATGATTACTTTACTACCATAGTATTTGGATGAAGCTACTGTAATCAAGTATCATTGACGTCAAAATACTGGCAAAAATGATACAATACATCCTAGGATGGTCCTTTTATGGGACAATTATTTTTTTTCGATTTAGGTTAGAATTTTAATTTAAAAAAAATAAAACCCTGTTAATCACTAACTATTTATTGATATAAAACATTTACATGCAAAATTAATCTTTAGATTACAAATACAAATACCTCTAAAATCTTTAAAATATACGTAGTCATTATTTTAGGGTAGAGAATCATATGACGGGGTGCCCATCCAATTTTTTAATGGTTGTGTACATAATAACATAATAACTTCCCTCATACTGGGAGACATAACTGGCCGAGATTGCCACGAGACACGAGGAAACTGATTTTTTCTGCTCGAATGCCGCCGTTAAACATTTTTATTTTCGAATTTAGAAATAATTTATTTCGGAAACACTGTTTATAGTCGACGCTAAATGTGCTGGTGAAATTTAATTGTGATTTTCGGCTCGGAATATTATTATGACAACACGAATAACTCGACTCAAATCGCGTCATCAAGAACGTGCTGCGCCGAGATTAACGTTAATCACTGGTTTTAGAGCCACATATTTTTAATATTTACCAACGGTATACCCCTTCATAATAATAATATATGTACTTATTCCTGGGCAGGGACGTACCATGACTAACATTGCTTTTCGTTTTTTATATGAAAAAATATATTCTTATTTTTTAGCATTACTAAACTTTTGGCGTTTTTGTATGGATAACTAAAAAAATTTTTTTTAATAATCTCCAGTTGGTTTTTCGTGTCAAAGTATGACATTGCTCATTGCTCCTTGCCCATTAATATTGCTTTTTTAATGTATTTCTTTATGAAGGTTTACATTTTCTTCTTCTTCTTCGTATGGTGGAGGTTGTTATTATTTTAATTTTTTTTTACTACCAAATTGGGCTTTACACATTAAACTTTTTTAATTTCAATGTGTTATGGAGTAATGCAGCAATTTAAATATGAATTCAAATATAACATAGAAAATATTTTTTTTTACAAAAGATATGCATCTTCTTTTTCTTCTATCTATCTATCTTCTTCTTCTTCTTCTATATATCTTATTCTATCTATCTTCTTCTTCTATCTATCTTCTATCTTCTTCTTCTATCATATCTTCTTCTATTATATAAAGAAGAATGTCCCGGGTGGGCGGTGTGTGTTTGTTTTGTATACAAATCTATAGTTTTATTCTGAATTTAATGAAATTTTGTAAACTGATCTTCGAAACAAGAGGAATGTCACTTTTTACACGAAATTTAGAAAACCACCCTCATCCGCCTTTCCTACCCCTTAAAGCAGAATGTTGGCATTTCTTAATGAAATTTTGCCCACTTGACGTTCAGAGGAAAATTACTGGGTAGGGGTAGGGGTAGGGTCATCAACATTTTATTCCAAACTGTGCATGACCCCGGGCAACGCTGGGTATTTCAGCTAGTATTATATATACGAGTATATATGTAAACAATGGTATTTAAAAAGTATAAATAATTAGAAGCAAAGAAGAAGTCGGTATTTAATGGAAATATTTTAATGATAAATTTAATGACCAACAGTCATAGTGGTATGCTGAGGTTATTCAGCCAGTAAAGGGCACCGGGAGTCTCCTGGTTCAGCACAGATGTGTCATTGGTAAACTGATAATGGCGACACTATTGTACGATGTGTTGTGTTGTTTGAATATGTCCACATTCACACAATTTAGCATTCTTTATTATCGCCCCATTTACAATATACACACAACGGCTGTGACTGCACCATATACGGTTGAGTGAGATCCACGTCTTCCGAGGGAGAGAGAACCCTGGTAGTTTAATAGTTGGGTCCATAACAAAGTGCTTGTTTTTCACGTCCAAAGTCTGCTACTGAGTTCGCCACGACTCTTCAGAAGAGTGTTGTGATAGAAGTAGACTTTCGCCTTCAGTCCAATAGGCTTTCTTGGACGTGAAGCGTCTGGCCGGGAGGTTTGCAAGGTCATATTTAATTAAAATATTGTTATTCACGGCCTTTAAGGTTAAGAGACATTCATGTTTTTCAGAAATTTTCCTACACCAATTTTATTTATTTATTTACCGATATATCTTTTTGTCGGGCGTTATACGCCTGTTTATCAGCTTTAAATATTTATGTAGAACGAATAGACTTCAGTAAACATCTTACTACGGTGGTTTTTCAGTACTCGATCATTTGTATTTTCCTTCATAAATGATTTCCCAATAACTAAAAATATAGTAAAAGTGACATTTCTTCAGAATTGATTAAACACCAATTCATCATGAATCCATCGTCAGTAATTGAGCTTTCCAAGTCCACCTGAATATTTATCTCAACTGCAAACAGAAAATCTGCGTGTATGTCTCAATAAAAACTGGCGAATATTGAGTTCTAGCGTCATGAAATTTGCATACTTTTATCTTTACGCAATTTCTGGATCGACGTGCCCGTTATCAGCTCGCATTTTTCGTGAAGTATGGGAACTTGGAAATACCCTTTTTTTAAATAACGATGAAATTTTAGTTAGGACCAAGAGTAGGGGGATAAATGCCATGTACTGCCTCCCTGTGAGACTCCGAGGGTGCGCGGCAAAGCGTATAACGAATTGATCCGATGGCAAAGGATTTCCGGATCCGAAATACCCACCAGTTGTAAGAGTTCCTTTCCATCTGACGTGAAATGAGGCAATAACCTGGAAGTTCCCCACCAAAGACGAACAACATCTCTCTATTTCCACGAGTTAATAATAATATGTTGAAGGTTTTGTGAAGTTCGACTAAGGTCACGTCGTAGTACCACCGACGTTTAAGGTCATGCTCTGTCACACTGTCAGTTTTGTATCGTAAATGTGTGATGTTATAAATGGGTTATGAAAATCTACAGCGAATATCGGTTTTCTTGACTACTGGCATTTCTTACGTGACCTTGGATAGACTTCCCACGGAAAAATCCAACCCTTGTACTATTTGTAAATGATTATAATATTATTCAGCTTGAATCACTGAAGAGAAAAACGATAGAAGTGTGTTGTGGCGTGTCCGTGTGTCCCAAAAAAGCTCAAATTTTCCTTAATTCTGGTGAAATTATTCAAGGGTTTTCAAATATCGATTTTATTTCTTGAACAGAAATTCATTTTTGTTGGCATTCATGGCAGTCGAGAGGTTTTATGTAAATTCGTCACACCAGTTTTCTTTCATTCGCTATAGATCATAGTTCTGGGGATTATTTGTTCAGTGTCCTGAATAGATCGCTTTCCAATAATGTGCTATGAACTCTCTCTTTGATGACATCTCATAAACTTCGCGACTCTAGGCTTCGGGTCTGTAACTAAGCAAAAAATTATATTTGTTCTTTTTCTAAAGAATTTGTAGCGGTTAGTGTTACTTTGGTTACTGGCATTACTAATTTCTTAAAATGTTGTCATTAGTATTGTTAGTTTCACAAGATTTTATAAATTAATTTTCTTCTTTACCTGAGATGTGTTCACCCAACATTATCATCTGTTGTGAGAGTTCCTGCGCTGCGTAAGTGCGAGTATTCTCGTTTTAATGATAGTGCAGAACAGTACAAAGATAATATGTCAGACCAAACTTATAGAAATGTGATTTGTTTAAATTTAGAAATACAGATGAGCTAGAGAATTAATTTGAACTCTCGGTTAACTTCACACATCACTCTTTATGGCACCATACCCTCCCTCACGAGAACCGCCCAGTTAGAACATACAATCAAGGTTCGCTGGTATGGAGTCCTTACGAAAAGCTACATTTAAGAGTCGAGGGCCTCACAGATAAGAAGTTTGGTGAAGCTGTGTAGATATTTTGCAGAAACAATTTTAGATCGTTGATCACCTACAACAAACCTAGGTGCGTATTATTAATTCTCATTTGTTTGTATTGCTATCATTATTTTATTATGTATCATCTTTTTGTTTAACTCAAAATCACCTTCTTCAAAATTGTTTTCAATCTTTCATGTTACTTTATTGATTTATTATTCCTAAATTGTTAACTATTTGTCATACTAATAATATATAATAACCTACCTGAACAACCACTCAACAGGCGTTTCACACCTAGTGAGATGGACAATACGTCAGCATCAATAACAAATGTTTTTTTATGTATTTAATTAAATATAAAATATATATATATTAAAAATTACAGTAAGTGATTAATTACTCGCCGTCAAGTAGGTCAGAAAAATATCCTCAGCGGAAGGGAGTTTAATGTAATGAAGTTTATTTATCGTAAAACCGCAGAGCATCAAGGCTTGACCATCCCACACTAAAATTAATTACGTCGTTAATGTACTTATTAAGATATGTCTATTATTATTATTTCCCTACTGTACTGTACTGTACTGTAGGAACTTGTATGTTTCACACACGAAATGAATTATCCATTAAAAGTACGAACACCGTTACCTAAAAGGTAACATTTTTGCTTATGTGCAATAAAATTCTTCAATGTCGCAATGGATTTTATGAAGTGGATTATACATATTTATTTAAACAGAAATGCAATTAATTACCACCCGAAGAAAACCGTTTTACAAATTTCAGATGCACAATTGCATGAATAATTGTATAACGCATAATTTGTAATTTTAATGTCCTAATGTCAGCGTAACTAACGCAAGGGTTCCTAACCCTTTTGAGGTTGGGAGCTACTTTTTACCTTCATTTTCATGGGTTTCGACTTCCATCAAGAATATTATAACAATTTGTACTGTTGCTTTTTTGTAGTTATTTAAAAGTTTGACCTCTATAAGCACGAATCTAGAAAAAGCGATTTGTCCTACGACCAGGATATTATTTTTTAATATCAATAATTTTGCTCAGCGATCGACCGGTTGAAAACCCTCGTCGTAATGCATAATTTTAGTGTTCTTACGACATAAATTCATATCCCACTACTTTGCTTGCTCTGCACAATTTTCCCATTCTTTAGTCGTGATAATATTGTCGCGTATTTTTATTATCCAATGTACCTAGTCTAGTACTTATCTAACCGTTTTCCCGTCGCGGTTCGCTGATAATGTTTTCCTCGTTCGCCTTCACAGTACCCAGGAGTCGGCAATTAATTTCATTCTTGTGCGTTGCATACTTCATGCTGCGTATCGTATGTCGACACTTCTTTCTTACTGCTTATTGTGCACTTTTTCATATTGATTTGTTAATAATTTTGCAAATCAACATCGTCATCTGTACATTTCTAATGCCGGGTAGATCTGGGAATTCAGAAGCCCGAGGTGTTAAGAAAGTTAAAAGACAGTTAAGGACGGTGGGTGAAAATAGTTACGGAATTGATGGAAGTGCATTGTCGATTGTTGCTTAAATGTATTATTATTCTACGCACGAGTACAATATTACCAGGTCTGTACCTAATGGGTTTCCGGCTAATGGTGAGTATCTACCCCGGAGATCGGAAAGAAAAACACACGTGATGCGGAAGAAACTATTGTGATCACTTTCCTAAGTTTTTTTTTTAATCGTAATCTAATTTTAATTATTTTCTTTTGTAAATACGAGGCTCCAACTTAAAAAAAAGAATAACAACGTACTTGACGATCAATTCCTGTACATTCAATATTTATAAAACGTTTTGATATACACAACAACATTCAACATTGTATTGAATGTAAACGTTTACATAGTTAGATTTAAAACGGTTGAATATCGATGAGTCACGTCATAAAAACAATCTGAACACATTTCAGTTTTCTAAGTGTTAAAACATCCGTCAGAATACCGTAAGAACCCTGAACTTGGGTTTTTCAGAATGTTAGTACCTACAGAGTACAGATAGACACGTACATAAAATGTCAGATTTGTTTGGCAGCAAACAACAAATAACTCGGTAGGAACTTTCTTGCTTGCATTAATATTGCTTCACGAGTGTGTGGCAGGTAGGTACCTACTTATCAGCAAGTGCGCTTTTTATATTTTAAATGGACCGTTCCTCCGTTTATTTATTCAATTGGCACCATAAATTGGGCAATTAATAAAAAATATGTTGTTTTGTACTGTGGCCGCCTAAGTTTGTATCTATAGTTATTTGTTTTGTTTACTGGCAATCGTTGCCGTGTGGCTACACTTGGCGGATGCGCAGAGGGCCGACCACGCATTCTCTTATCGCGTTCTCTATTTTCTCCGCGTATAATTATCATTTCCTTCTGATCATATATAGGTTTAAATAATCTTTTGTACAATTATAAGTCATTTTATTTCGATTAAACATAATATGCGTCCTCCATTATGAATTTAATATTCCATTACTTGTAACCAGGATCCAGATGATGACATTTTGGCGTGAAATATCTTTCACTTTAGTTGGCAGAGGGTCGTTTGCTAAAACCACATGTTAACCTAACATTTCTTATATCTTTGCAACCGTACTATCCACGCGCCTTACATATGCGTATAGTTGTGTCGAGAAAAAAACCCATTATTTGATCACGCATTTTGGCGACACTGTCGCGGCACGCATGACGCGATCGGAGCTAAATTTAGCCTTTCGCGCGGCGTTCACAGAAGCGTAGCTCGGCAGAATTTTTGTCAATCCGAGCGAGAGTGGTCCCGTTTGAGTTATTTTTAATTCATAGAACTCAAACCCGGTGCTTATCAGGGGTTATAAGGCATACCTTACAAGTGTATAATTAAATGTAGCGTGGGGTCCAGAAATGGCTTGAAGAAACTCGGGAAGAAATACAGAGGCCCCTAGCGCCCATACACCCACTGCAGCACGCACAAGACGTTTCACGTAGAGCTCGACAAACTAAAGGATGCGCCTGACGCCTGATGCGCAGAAACTGATTTTGGTAGGAGGCGTGGTCAACTGGAAGATATCAACAATCACCAGTCACGGATTATTTAGTAATAAACAGCGATTACGAACAGTTTCGATAAAACTGCGTAATACGCGAAAGGACATGTGCATTATTTTTTTTTTGAACTCTACCCCACTACGGCTGCGTCCCCGATACAGCCTACCCGATTTTTTTTATTCCCCGATCGTAATTTGAAACGCAGCGAAATGCCTCAGTATTAATTAAATGTTGATTTAATTAAAGTGTCCGAATGAATTATTTATAAGAACAGATCTTTCTGTATTCACTACGTACAATCTATATGTAGACAACGAACAAAAAAATAACATCTTCGCTTGCATGGATATGCTCAGTTGTTTGGCGAAGTAAAGAAGTCATGTTGAATTTCAACAAGTTGTTCATAGAACTACCATCATCTATCTGCATAATTTACATTCACCGCTTCTATGCAGTTTCGTCTAATTTTAAAATAGAAAATCGTTTGGATTTTTTTAGTATCGACGTATGCTGAGTCTTAGGTATCACGTCGACCGAAAGCAAAACTTTGCCAACTGAATTTGAGCAAATAAGAATTTCATTCTATTATCATAAAAATGTGTTTTTGTTCGTGACTGTAGTGTTGACCTTGTTAGGTCCTTTAGGCGTTCAGTCAGAGGTCTGAGGTGAACAAAACAATGTGAAAAATACCATTTATTTTTTAGGGATGTCTGCGCAAATTGATATGGAAATATGGTCAGTAACACCAGCCGTATAAAGAAAACAATAAATTCATAAAACTGGCAGCACTGTGTGCAATTTAAAATAATTGTATGTGCTTTATACCAGCACTTTTATCGTTTGAAGAAATTTTTCAACGTGCATTCATTATTTGTAAGTAATCTATCCGAGATTAGCACGCGCACGAAAGCAATAAGTGTTATGTCTTGTCTACGTGCTAACAATGTGTCAAGATGTGGGCGCTTTTGAGAATAACCATGATGTACGATATCTGAATCTGGAATAGAGCATCATTAGCCAGTCTTAGTAAACAACCCATTACGCCGTTCAAAGAGGATAGACCGCCACACAACTCTGTCTCGGTACACAATCCTTGTTTCATTCACATTCATATATCATCTTATACATACTCTGCTGTTATTCTGACTCTTGACATGACCCGACCCAAGTATTTGACTCACTCGATCGTGCCATATCTTTCTCGAGCGTCTCAGACTTTTTCTACCATTAACTTCTGCGTCATACATTTTCCTTGCACTCCTTTCTTCGTTCATCCGCTCTACGTGCCCAAACCATTTATGCGTGCCTTTCTTAATCTTAACCATTACGTTTAAGTCAGCCTTGCATTCTTTCCGGATCTCCACATTTTAAACACGGTCATACAAAGTTATACCACACTTCCGCCTCAGATATCTCATTTCTACAGCATTCAGTCTAATATAACATTCGTGGTATTTATTTTTATATGCATATTGCAATATATACATATTACAAAATATACATATTACAATAACAGCACAAAAAATAGTCGTGCAAAGCCGCCATATGGCAGTTGTCTGCAAATTCCACTATAATTTATTTTTTTTAATACATATAATATTATCTGCACAAATTTCGAAGCCATTGAGTTGCAGTTACTTCCTTTAACATTTTTTCCACTATTTCTTCCCTGGATTATCAGTTGGGTATTTTATACACCCAAATTCAAATAAAACTCTCGGTTGTAATAAGTTGTAATGTCATTGTCGGGCGAGTTCATTTATATATATATATATATTTTAATTTTTCTGTTTGTGTACAATGGCACCCGTGGTGAAAAGCGTTTATATGTTATAAATTTAAAAACACTTTTCAAGCATTTCCCAGTAACTTCCCGGGAAAACAACAATTACTACTAAAGATCCAGAAACGTTCGAAAGAAATGAAATATTAGTTTTCCTGGCCAATCATTCCTCTCGGTATTTGAAATAATCCACGCAATGCTTGGTTAAACTCAACTATCGCTTGTAGGCGGAGGCTTGCATGAAAATTTGAAGACCTGTTTCTACCATCAATAACAATTTGAATAGGTAACATGCTGGGCTGTCCGCGCCGCATGTCTTGTCAATGCGAGTAGTTTTTACAATATTTCAAGTGTGCTGTACTAACAATGGTGTTCTTGTTGTTTCAGGTGAGTTGGTTTCTCTTCTAGTCTTCTGCCTCTACGTCTGCCTCTAGCAGGGCGGCAGAAGTGTGGCGGTGGTTGGACGGGGAGGAGCGGGTCACGCCCGCAGGAACACGCTGCGGAGCGAGGCTTCTCGCCTCGCCTGGTAATTCATGGACGGTGACACTTTACTGTCAACAACGATTCTACCTTTTCTCGTCATCGCAATATTCATATGCCTCCACCACACATACACAGATGCACACGTTCTCCATATATTTACCGTGTCAACACGCGCTCCACTGAATTCATTACGTCAGATGGCATCGTATACGAATCTTTATCACTTCGTACAAAGAGATTTGTGGCATTGTACTCAATTATTACAAAATATTTCTGTATGCACAGTTTTGGGCGTAAATAATAGACCACGTTCAGAAAATGCTCGCAATTCCTTCCGTGAAAAATTTAATATCGGGGAATTTGTTGGTATAAAACATTAAGGCTTGTAAATTAATTTGATGATTTTTCCTCGTCTTTGGAGGGTCGTAAAGCTGTTTCCGGAAACTTTATATTTACATAAATACTCTTTAATATTATATTTGGGTTCGTGTTTAAGATTGACTCAATTAAACCGAATTAATTTTTCAAGGAATTTATTAAAAACTGTAATTTTTATTTTTCCATAAAACCATTGTAATATCTAAAGCCTTGCTCCTGCTGTTTGTAAGGCAATATGAAAGTATTTTATTTGACTGCATTATAAGCGAAACAGCGTTTTTAATGCTCAATGAGAAAACCACCTTCAAACACAAGATCTTTTATTGCCTTTTGTTAAAACCAATGCAATGCAACGGATGGAAAAATGTCTCTGTTGCTATAAAATTCGTTTTTATCACTTATTTTACAATCGCAATTGCACTCGTTAAACATCCATTTAAATTTTCCGACAATATTAACGGTAACAAGTCCTGAATTGGAAAGTAGAAACAAACGTGGAATAATAACATTTTTTGGGTCTATGTTTTTTTTTAAATCCCACTCGTCACTTTCAGTAAATGAATATCTGAAAAGAATTCTTAATTAAACATACTTTAGATCATTACCGAACCGCCTACAGTCGATTTCGTGCGTTCTCGATATTTTTGAAACAATAGAAACACGTTTTGGGACGACATACCGACTCTTTGAATTCTAGTTGTTTTCCTATGAATCGTTTGCATAAAGAGAAAGGGTGTACGTGGTATGTGGTGAAAGCTGAGCGGGGGCGTCAAATCGGAAAATCAGGTTCGGGCCAAGGGTATAATTTGAGGACATAAACTTTTCAACGGGATGTTTTCGTTTTACAACATCGGAAACTGTGATAGCTTGACTATACTATGATTATCTCTATCTGAATATGTTATGTAATTCATTTCTGATATGCACACCTCACACACTCCCATGCCACAGAACAATGTCTACCATTCCTGCTTGCTACTGGAAGTATTTCGGACGTTTGCCTTAAAAGGTGATACGGTCCCCGTTCTCCATAATCAGAGGTTCCCTAGTGAGTTGCGAGCTTGAGATCTGCTCTTGAGACCGCGCTATATGGGATCTTTCAGCGTATCGTAATAACTCATGGATAAGTCCCCTTGCTCGTCCAAGTTGCGAGGAATAGCAACTAGGTACAAATATCTATGTCATTATAATATTATATTATCTACTGGTGTTAATGATGAGCAAGTGATTAAATTGAACAAACCATAAACATTTCTTCATCAGAAAAGCATAGGAAAGATTTTGATCTCATTTGCATTTTCAAAATAATTCGTTATATTATTGACTCACCTTCTTTGTTGCAACTCATCCGGTTCAAAATCCCTTGCCGTAGACTCATTTATTGTAAATAATTTATTGCTATTCCTCAAACACTCTTCTAATGACGGGTACCATTCTCCACTATCCGGAGAGTCGAGACTTGTTAACTCAAGCCAGGGCTTTGAAATTTTTGATACCAGCCTAAATGATTTTAGTCAGGCTTTACGAAATTAAGCCTCAAGATTATCATTTGGAACGTCTAAAATCATGGACTCTACCGAAACCTTGTTCAGGACTTGAATGTTCTCTCAAATGTATATTTTTGTCATTCCTTAACTGACTAACAAACTAACCATCACGCCGTTTCCCCGCAGGGGTAGGCAGAGAGGACGGACCGCCAAACAACTCGATCTTGGCATACACTTCTTGCTTTATTCACTTTCATACAACGGCTCATACAATCTCTTCTGTTATTCCGACTTCTGACATGGCCCGACTCAAGTATTTGATTCACTTGATCGTGCCACGTCTTCCTTGGACGTCCCCGGCTTCTTCTTCCATTCACATTCGCGTCATATATTCTCCTTACACTCCTTTCTTCATTAATTCGCTCTACATGCCCAAACCATCTAAGCGTCCCTTTCTTAATCTTGCTCACTACGCTTACATCAGCCTTGCATTCTTTACGAATCTCAACATTTTTCACACGATCATATATGGTTTTACCACACATTGTCATTCCTTCATTCGTTTATTATGTGTTGTGTTCTTTTTCTGTAGCTCTTGTTTATTTCATTCAGCTTTTTGTTGTTGTTTATTATATGTGCCTAGCTCCAGATATGAATATATATTTGAAAAGTCCGTCAATCTTGACTATCAACATCACATCCCCCAGACCTGGCGTTGTTGGCAAATCTATGTTACGGTTTAACACTACCACATTCAAATTCGCTGCCTAAGTGTTTTGTGTATAACGCATAATCATAAAATTTCCTGCCATATTTTTATACTTTCTTAAAATGGTAATTTTCTGCCATTTTTTTATACTTAAAATCCTAATTTTCTGCCATATTTTTATACTTTCTTAAAATGGTAATTTTCCTAAAATAGTTATTCTATGTGAGTTTGTTATAATGTATGCACATTGAGATATTCCATTTCACCACCAAAGTTGAACATTTATTTGTCTCTCTAGTTTTTACGAACTCTATCATGAAATATGCGAGATATTCAAGCCCGCTTATTCAATGGGTCCTAATGTGATAGGACGCGCCGAAATATCTACATGTATAAACCTTGCCACCTACTGGTAAAATTCTGCGCTGAAAATATCTATTTGGCTGGTTCGCGCCTACGTAAGTATTTTGAACCTTTTTAAGGTTGTTCTAGTTTTTATCCCGCGGCCTCTGTTCAACCTTTTCTCAGTTAAAGGTCTCTAACGTTATTTTTTTTCCCAGTGATTTATTATTTATTCTATACGGCTTTTGTTACAATTCTCCCGCTATGGTTATGTATCTATTAAAATGGTCACTCTGCATTTTAAATAGAAACATTTCTATTCCAGTTTATTCGTATAAATTCTCCTTTCCGAAATCTGAATTGCTTAGTATGTAAATCGACCGATCTGAATAAATAGATACATAATCATAGAAATTCTTATTTCTTATTCACTCTATGAATTACATCTACCAATTACGCAATTCTGTATTTATGGTCGTTAATACAGACCGTGAAAACCACGAAAACTAGGAATTTTCTGGGGATTTTTTTTAATTGGAAGTAAGGTAATGTCATGAATTTCTAGGGAATGTTGCCCTATTTACACGAGGACAGTTATTAGTGGTAGCGAAATCACAATTGTAGTGATTTGGTAAACTTGCTCATGTACACTAACTAACTAACTAACCATCGCGTCGTTTCTCCGCAGGGGTAGGCAGAGAGGACGGACCGCCAAACAGCTCGATCTTGGCATACACTACTTGCTTCATTCACATTCATACATCGTCTCATACATTCTCTTCTATTATTCCGACTTCTGACATGGTCCGACTCAAGTATTTGATTCACTTGATCGTGCCATGTCTTCCTCGGGCGTCCCCTGCTTCTTCTACCATTGACATTCGCGTCAAATATGTACATGTACATTTATCTACGATACAAAATCGGCGTCTGGACGAAATTACACAGGCGTGGATTTCACGTACCGTACTGCCAGAATTACACATGGACGGAATTACACATGGAGAGAATTACACGTACTGGAATTACACACTTACACATGTGCACCAAAATACTAAATATTAACAGTTGCAAAATATTAACAAATTTTTACGAAAACGATTTATGCGAACGATTTATGCGAACAAAACGTTTTAATAATAATAATAAAATATCTAATTTCTTAATAAACCTACTATTTATGATCTGATTCAATAATCACATCTATGAAGAAATGTCGCTATTGTTCTCTTATTAAACATCCCACAACTTTTCCATTTTCTTTACGATGTCCTAGATAAAATAACAAAATAAATAAACAAAAAAAACGTTGCTTTACGGAAAGCATTTAATAATAAAATATAAATTGTAATAATCTAATTTCAATTCTGTGTTCATGTAAAGAAAAACAAAATTACGCAGAATTATTCGTACAAAACAGAAATCTCTAAAAATTATTTTGCACACACAAACAATACAATTACGAACACATTCAAAAATGTTTCTTTAAAGTGTGTTATTCCAGTAGGTGTAATTGTATCCATGTATAATTTCGTCCATGTGTAATTCCGTTCGTGTGTAATTCTGGCAGTGTAATATTGGTACTTGAAATTCACGCCTATGTAATTTTGTAATGTAACCATAAAATACATACTTACCTTGCCTACCATTCTCTGTATATTTCTTCATTTCTATAGGTATGCTCGGTGATTGTTGATAACTATTCTACAGTTGGGTCTATTCTTCGAGAGTCTCTTTTGTCTAGTCGTCGAAAGATAAGGTTAAACACCTGTTCTTCTTCACGTCTTATTGATTGTAGTGAACTGCGTAATGAAAAGTCATCTCATTATAATTTCTCGTATTCAACCAATAGCACTGTGTCAAAGTTTGGCTAAATTGCGTACAATTTGCTCTTATTATCTTAGTTCTGATTAAAACAGTGTTATTATATAACAAATGTAACCTTCACTTGGGTCTCTAGGGATGGCCAGATTCCGCGAACAACTGAGAAGTTTCTATGTATTTACTCTCTTATATTATGTAACTAGTTAAAATGTCAAATTAAATATCCGAGACGTTTTCAGCATTATTCCTAGCGACCTTGTGGGACGGCCCTGTGTAAAATGTGGGTATTGGGTATATAAAAGGGAAGGAAACACAAACATTTTAATAATGTTTGCGTATTTTTTATTCGAAGTTCGCAATAGTCATCCTGTGGGTACCAATAGTCTTCACGACTTGCTTAGATAATTTGTTATGCATCTAAGTGATGGCGAAACGTTATTTGATGTTCATAAAAAAATTATTTAAAAAAATCCTATTTCACTTTTATTTTTCTTTTCGAAGATACGCAGTTTTATTATTATTCATTGTTTGAATTCCTTATTTATCACAATAATGCACTGAAAGCTCCATAATCTCTAACATTTTTACATTAAAAATATTACAATAACCTAGTTAAAATCATTTTACATATTTCAGTAGTTCGCTTGTCTTTCGCAGGTTTTCAATAGCTTGCGGTGGTACCACAGAATTTATACTTTCCACATGTTTTCTGTAGTTTGTGTAGCTCTTATTATACGTGTTTCACAGATTTTCATTTTAGCACAATGTTTTCGTGTTTCATTTTTACTTATGTACCCCTAGACCATCGGGTAGGTAGGTGTGGCGTGGTCGGGCCGCCCCCCGGTGGGTGGCTCCCCAACCCCAGCCCCGCTCGGAGCAGAATATGACCACATGTAAAACCGCAGAGTAGAATGAAAAGCTTGGAAGTTCATTCGAACGAAAAGGTTATCTTTATCACCGAAACGCTCCAGGGAACTCCGGTTATGTTTCGAAATATTATTGGCGCTTTATGGCTCTGCAGTCAAAGGGATTTTGTATCGATCCTTCGGCATCTTAACTATAAAGCAAAAAAAATTGTTTTGTGATATCTGAAGCAGCAAAAACTCTCAATCAGTGATTTCTGATGCCGTGAAATTTACACACCCCTTTCTGTCGGGAATTTATTTATTATTTATCAGTCAATTAGACAAATTTTATTGCTATTTTATTTACGAGGTACTCACCTTTTTTTATATATGTGTGTATTTTTGTATGTTTATTTTTTTAATATTTTTTATTTATTTAATATTTTTTATTTATTTTAGAAATAAGCAAAAAATTATTATTCCATATTTAACACGGTGTAGTATAAAGTAAGCATATAGTTTTTCCTCACCTAAAGAAACGAGGTTATTGTATTTGGTGAGGGAATTAAAACTCAAATAATAAAATAATGTTTACTTTCGACCGCCTCCATGGTCGAGGGGTAAGGCTCTCTCTCGACTACGAATCCGAAGGTCGCGGGTTCAAATCCCGGATTTAAAATTTTATTTAATTACTTTGTGCTGTTTCACAATAATTTAAAAATAATATATAGTATTTCTGCGCACGTTCCAGAGTGGAAGATACTCTCAGTATCGCCCTGGTGAAAGACCACCATTCAGACGTTCCTCTTCCCCTTCTCATTCCCCTCCCCAACACCTTCAGCCTCACAACATTCCTCAATTGGGGATGACATAGTCTCACTGGCTCCTTGCGAGGTATACATGTAAAAAAAAAAGCTCGACAGAGAATATAGTAATAAATATTGATAAATAAAGAAAACACGAGTTTGTAGAAGAAAAATAAAACTAATTATAATAATAACGAAGGACTGTTTCAGAAATTTGAGGTAATATTTAAATTTAAGCTGAAATATTTTCTATAAATTTAATAATTAAAATTTTACACAAATTTGTTAGTAACAAATAGAAGCGTGAAAGACGGTCTAAGAATAAGCACAATAATAGTGATTAATCCAGTAAAGGCCAACTACACAGAAAGTAACTAGACACTTATAAAACAAAACAAAAATGAAGTAGTACAATCCGAAGGGAAATGCATAAAGCTCAATTTCTAGGTCAACGTAACTGTTTTAACCTCGCAGAGTTATTTCCATTATGAGCTATCTAACTTTGGGATACTTATCGATCTGTAAGAATAATAAAAGAAGACGCTCTGCGGTTCTATAAGTCACATATTTGTTAAATAAATGAAAATCGGTGTTAAAACTCGTACGAATCCGGGTACTCGCCTCTTTTTGATTCATTTTTGTTTGGATCTCTAATGTTGGTACAATCTTTTATACTCAAACAAGGGTATTTTCTAATTTAATTATCATTATTTAATTAATTATTTTGTTAGCTAATCGTTTTAATGACAATGTTTGATTTCTTTCTCTTTCTTTTATTTTCTTCGTCACGTTCATACTTTGTAAGATTTTTTATAGAAACCTCCTGTAAAGTTATAAAAATATTTTCTCCTTGGGAAAACCTTTGTGTCCAGAGCGCCCTAAAATGGCGTGAATGTGAAATGTCGTGCTACTTTAATACAATGAAAAGCTTTTGTCCATTGTTTTTAAAACTAGTTTATCCCGAAATTATTTCTGAAAAGTAGGTTAAATGCGTGATACTTTATCTAAAAAATATGAAAATGTATTTTTTTATTGGGTTTAAGCGTCGCGATAAAAGGAAAATTAGTCAACTATGCGTGAACTATGGAGTTTCATAATCTTTATAATAGAAGCCGATAAAAAAACCTCATTTATAAAGTCCACCTTCCTTACATAAATATGTTAATGCTGTACCTTAAGAGGAACGGCTGCTGTGCCTGTTTCATATATAACTTAATTTTCGAATTGAGGCCAAAATACCGATCCAACCTGAATGACACATATTTTTAATTAAAGGTTTAGTAAATACCTAGTACGGATGAGAAGTATTTTATTTATTTATTTTTTAAATTATGAAGTATATGCCATGGAAAAAAAATCAATTTTCATAATTTTAGAGATAACTTAGGCAATTATTTGCGGGTTTATTGTATATATATTTTTTTAAATTATCGTATTTTTTATGTAAATATGATTACGTAAATAAAAATTTGAAAATAAAACATTTAAAAAAAAAACGTTTTTTCGGATCGATATTTTAAATTATTACATCAAATTTGTCTTCCAATATAAATTGGTCGTTTTTAATTTAATTTAAAGTCCACTGTAATGCTTATTTTAATATGTTTTGTAAATTTTTAATTTTATATTTCATTGTATTTTCAAAGTAGACGGGGTAAAACTTTTTTTTTAAATCACCGTTAGTCCCCAAATAATTGTTAAAGGTGCCTCTAAAATCGCGAAAAATCAATTAATGGCCTTTATTTCATAATCTCAATAAAAAATAAATAAATTACTTCTCATCCATACTAGATATTTACTATACTTTTTGATGAACAAAAAAATACCATTAGGTTTAAGGTGAGTATTGACCTCAAATCCAAAATTAAGTTTTGTATGAAACAGGCAGCGCAGCCGTTCCTCTTAAAGCTGAAAGTCTAAAAAAAATTGTTTTGTGTCAGGCCAATATCGTTATAATAATATAATCACATACCTACTATTAATGCAGAAAACACAGTATGTATAGCTTGGCATTTAATTGTAGATATATTTTTTTTTTTTTGGAACTGCAAAATGTTGTTACTGTGGCAACACCAACTGACATGTGTTGTCTTTGAAATGTATTCTTCACATTCAAATGTTTTCACATATTCACGTTTGACAGTTCGTTTTAAAGGAACAAGGTAAATCATCATATTTTTTAAATTATTTATTTTTCACGGTTATTTCGATTGTTAAGTTAAATTTCAGAAATACAAAAAAATGACTTTATAAAAAGTTAAAACAAAGTTCTTAGATGATGTGTGATGAAGAATCATCTTCCCTCGAAAAGTACCACTAATTTCTGAAGACCGTTTGGTTAAAGTAAAAAATATGCACTTGAACCTTTTTTTTTAAGGATACTTTAATTTAAAAATTAAATAAATATATGTTAGTATTAAATTTAAAAAATGTTAAAGTTACTTTGATTTGAAAATTAAATAAATATATATTAGTATTAAATTTAAAAAATGTTAAAGTTACTTTGATTTGAAAATTAAATAAATATATATTAGTATTAATTTTTTTAAAAAAAGTTTAAAAAGGGATAAAACATTTTAATGGTCTTCCCAAATAAGTTTAAAAAAATATATACGTGTATATATATTAAATTCGAAATAAAATCTTTAAAAATTGAAAGTACAAGCCATATTTATAACTATTAATGTTACCTAACTTCTAGTACGTAATATTTATTGCCTATTATTGTGTTTAATTATTAATATTGTTGTTAACATGTTTCTACAACACCAAACTCGAGACCCATTTCTCTTCATTGGCGTAGTTACTTTGAAAATAATAAAAACTTATGATGTAAAAATAATAATAAGAATTCTTGATGTGCCATCTTTGTGTTGCCATTTAAAACCTTTTAAACTATCGATTTTCGCAATTTTTGTCTACTTTAAAATGTCAGACTGTATGTTGTAGTATGTTGTAGTCCTCCGTTATAGCATGTATATATTTAGCCTTGTCTTACACACATCAGTTACTCATTTTCATTACCTTAAACAACACTAAAAAATAGTCCATAACAACAACGAAAACAGATTACATTATTTGGTATTTTACTCCTAGAGATTCAATTAACACTTTTTCTTATATTCTTTAAATAATTTCGCGAGTACAGCTTTAAAGTACTTACCGAATGTAAATTACCCCATGTGCATTGTGCACTTAAGGATATGTGTATTTTATTTTTTGTTAAGCTTTTTATTGACACAATATACAAAACGCTGGCATTTTTTCATTGCTCTTTGCGGCACATACCTGCCTCTGATCAGAATGTTTATTGGAACAAAAACGTTTTATCAGTTTTTCACCTCACCGATAAATTTTTAATCGCTATTAACAAATCACCGAACAGTGCTTTTAGTAAATGCGGAGCTTTCACAGGCAATTAATGATTGATCGGTATTCCGTACCGCCAACGGTGGCCTCCCTAGCTCCCCAGGGCTGTGCCATAACACTGCGGAACAGAAGCGCTTAAGTGATTTTATCGAGTTGCTTTGCAAATATTATACAACCCTTACGTATTATTATTAGGGTAGGACGTCTCTTGAATTAATACAATTTGGGTTGAGCACCGCATGAGGCAGTTTACGGTCTAAGTTATTGATTTTATGCGGTCAAAAATACTTGGCGCAATTGTGTTTGTGGAATATGTGGGCTGGTCGCTTTTCTTATCTCTCGAGTTCATTTACGATGCTTGTCTCGACAATATTCTAAACATTTCTGTAATAAAGGTCGTACAATATTTGTACCGAAATACAAATTTGTTTATTATGATTTGTTTTAACCAGGGCCGGTTGGTGTTTACTTTTCCCGTACTAGAAGGCTTCATCGTTGTCTTGACTCACAGTCGTAAGTTGTCGAATCTGCATTTTGCCAGGTTTACAGGAGAGTGGAAACAAAGTTAATTTCGACTTTCTATGCAGGATGCATCGTGCGGTTTCGATCATTTTCATTCCAAAAAAGGAGAATTATGATGAAAGCTCAACCAATTTTTTTGGCATCACCTAAAAATATGTACTAATAGCTGAAATACCCGGCGTTGCTCGGGGTTATGAATGGTTTGGAATTTTCAGGTTGTGATTTATTATCCCTACCCCTACCCCTACCCTTACCCTACTACTACCTCTACCCAGTAATTTATCCAGAAGTTTTCTTTTTATTTCGAACGTCAAGTGTGTCACATTTCATTAAGAAGTATCAAAATTCTACTTTAAGGGTGGTTTTACTAAATTTGATGAAGACATTAACCTCTCTCTTGTTTTGAAGATCAACTGTGCAAAAATTTCATCAAGCTCGGAATAAAACTGTAGATTTGTATTCAAAACAAACAAACGCCGTCCGAGACACTCTTTAAATATATATAGGTAATTTAAGATATTGAAACAAAAATCAAATTTTTGCAGGTTCAACACCCCATGTTGGGACCGTCGATACATTTTTGCAGGAGATGAAAATACAGTTTTTTTGTCTCTCTTAAAATTATTTTAAACCAATTTTTATTTATTTAATAATTATATTATTTTATTTTTAATACATTACATATTGAAATATTAATCAAATAAAAAAGAATGACATCATTTTAAAATAATTTTAAGTACGGAAAATAAAGCGTTTTTTTAGACCTTTGAAACCTGAGAAAACTGGTGTTTTTGTAGACGAGGTTGAATCGAAACAGCGACGGTTCGCACAAGATACCAGAAAATCTTCCAACAAACAAAATATCAATTTTGTTAGTTTTTCCAATCTTCACCCACAACACGAGCATGAAATACATCACTAGTCGCCACTGGTATTATCCAGCTTTATATTATAAACAAGATATTCGAACCATAATCCAAATCATGTGATTGTATGACGCCCAACATTTTGCTTTTCGTGCGAAATATTTTTTTTACTTACCATTATAATTATTATTTTGAAACAATATAATGTCCTAGGAAACCATGGAAAAGCTTTGATTCACTAAGAGTTAAAAATTTTATTCAATTTAAAAAAAAAATGTATGGATGGATGTGCATGCTTTTAAAGACTTGTTCGAAATTCAATCGAAGTTCAATCATTAGATATATCACAATTTTTTTTAAATGATTATTACTAGTATAGTAGTTAGAATAGAATGTTCATCAAACAACACATTTGGGAGTGCCCGGTGAAGCGGTGTGGCTTGCGAAACCTTTGCCGCTCCATTTATCCTGGTTCAGTCCCCTCACCTTACATGAACGATTATACAAACCGAAAGGACGCAGCACAACGGTATAAATACATCTACCCCTTGAAATAACAAGGTTCCATCTGACACATCAATGTCATGCGATAATATGCTCTAGACAATGCATCTTTACGGCTCATTATTGTACAACATTGCCGTGTCAGATTGAACTTTTTCAAAAAAACACAGGTTTCGTTTTGACATCTCCAAAAATAGATATTGTGGGATGATTAACGAAAGAATGTGATCTGGTGTCTGACTACCTAAAACAGATTCTTCATACTATGGGATCGAGTCAGAAGCAACATTATTCGAAAAACTTTCTTATCGAAACCCTGTTGTAATTATATAGAAAAATCCAGGTGTGATTTAGAATAAAAAATCGACAGTAAAGCCAATGCAAGACGTCTCAAACCAAACTGAGGAAAACAAGCACAGAAGCCGCTCAACATATTATAAATGAAGACACCAAAGATATTCGAAAAAGCAATGTTCAATTTAATAAAATGCTTTAGTACTGCTAATAAATTGCCAACGTAATAGCATTCTTTGAAAAGTATATTGGATTAAAGCACTGAATGATAATACTCATTAGAAATGCCTTCCATGTAGATTTGAATAGAAACCGATGTAGCAACTGACTTAGTATCGTTTGGTTGTATCCCCGAGAGAGCCAATGAAAATACAGGATTCTGTCTCGCTTCCACTGCCTGACATTGTATATTCCATTCCATTTGATTTTGAATTTGCACTGAAAGAGAGAATTTCTGAATTTGAAATTTAAATTCCGAATGGCCAGACTTTTGGATCACAGAACACGGCCATATCGCATTTCTTGCGTTCTTCTTTACTCTATGGAAAAAAGGTATCCCTCCAATAAATTTTCAAAATAATGACAGCAGAGCAAAGATCTAAAGAACGAGAAACGAATGACGAGACTATTTTAATAATAGTAAACAACGTACGAGTATGTACGCCTGGAAATACGTTATAGGAGAAATTAGATAATCAAGGACTGGAAATAAACCCGATGGGGGTCTTTTTCCCTGGATACCTGTTCTCCGACGCTATTTAACCTCTGAAGCGCGATATCACACCACATTACAATGGAAGCCCTAATTTACATACTTTGAATTTGTGTAACATAACGTTAGATCATTTTCGAAAACTCGTTGATAGTTTATCCGCTCCGTTTCCCCTGAAATTGTAAGCCAAAAGGTAACAAGGTGGGGAAAGCTCGTTGCATCATATTGTCATTTCGTTAATCTATCAGTGTTATTGTACTGTAGTGGACTTTATTTTACAGGTTTTTCGATAACTTTTTTACCATTTCTATGTGAGCAATTCAATCAGCCTCAAAGTCATTTAAGAAATGTTGCATTTATGACTAGATTTCGAGAGATTAAGTTTTGAATGTCTGTATTTAGCAAAGTTATGGCCTTTCCACACGACTGGTTTGCCCGATACCGACTAAAGCCACCACGTAGATAGGTTCAACTATCCGGTCGTCCTTTCCTCGAGTCAACCCTACCAACTTTAGGAAAGGACGACCGGATGGTCGAACCTTTTGCCGCGGTGGCTTTAGTTAATATGGGGCAAACCAGTCGTGTGGAAGGACCATTAGTTGTATATTATACTCTTTTTGTAATATAAACGGTTTTGGGAAATGCGGCTCCCCTGCTTTAGGAATTCCTCAGCAATACATTTATTTATTGGAAAAAATAACTAAAATTATATAAGTATTTATCGAAAGCAACTGAAAAAAATGTTTTGTCAAAATTCGAATAAAAAATTGTTAATAATGTTAACTACGTATATATTGTATACGTATGTCGGCATGCATATAAGTGGTCGATTGGTGCGGTAGTTAGGGAGAGGGGTACGGGGTCTCAATCACCGTGCCACGAAGTGCGGTAATCAGTAGTAACCGGTGGTCTGCCGGCTGTATTGGACGTATCATGCGTTTTACGTGCGACCGATGCTTTTTCCTCATTTTCAGCACCTACTACAATTATTTTGCGTATGTATTATTTATAAATAATTCACATACATACATTTTTTTTAAATAATTTGTTTTTAACTAAATACATACAAACATTTCCGGGTTACGAGTAATCTGACAATATTTTAAAATCTCCTACTACCACCACAGTAAGCGGAAAATGTTTCTTGTGTCATGATGGGGGACTTAGCCAGCCGAGGAATTCAACTCACGACGCCTGGATGAGACCCAGACCCGATGCCAACTCAGCCACCGATCAGTCAAAATATTTATTTTATTTTAATATTTATTTATTCATTTTATAAGATTGGTACAGAGTTTACATTTTTTCAACTACCAAATTGGGGACATGCCCGTATTATGGTACAACTTGCTGCATCGCATCGACAAGGCGTCTCCAGGCATCCCTGCCCTGCGCTACGTCAACGGCATTCGTCCAAAGTAGTTCCAGCCTATCCTCGCTCCGCCTCTGGAGATGCTTCTCCCACCTGTGTCTGAGGCGGCCAATGGACGTCTATGTCCAAAAATTATTCACATAGGTAATACATGTAGACTAATCATTTGTATCGACCTTAGAAATTACAAAATTTTTAATCTGTACCCTGTACGCTAAGTGTACAGCACCGGAGCTCGAGAGACTTTCCAGACCCGTAAGGGAAGGGTTAAAAACAGCCTACGCCGTGTTTCCCAGACTCAGGAGTGGAAAAACTTCCTTAATAGTTGTTGTACATTTTTTGTGACAACTGTCAAATTAAAGGGTGCGACACAAATAGCATACAGCAAATATTGCTAAAGTTCTCAAGTGTTTGTATACTGGGCGCGTGTAAACCAGTAAACGGGCGAGAGGTTTATTAATTGTTATACTTTAAGAATCGGGCACACAAAATAAAATAAAGTGTTTTGAGCAATTACTGAAAGTTTTACCCAAGTAATTCCATAATTATAGCGCTTTTCTTGAAAAAAAAAAATCTATCTCTTAAATTGGTTCGTTGAATGTATGCCATGTTTTAAGATGTTCGATTATCTTATTTTAATATACTTTAATTAATTTTCATTCGATTGTCAATAATTTTCATGATTGTAAAATTTTCAAGTGTCAAATTTTCACTCAAAAGTGTGTGTACCCTACATATTGAATAAAATTACAAGGTTATGAAATTTCGTTAAAAAATGTGGGTGTAGCTTGGCATTTAATAGTAGATATTTTTATTTATTTTAAAACTGCAAAATATCATCACTATGGAAACACCAAGCTACTGACTTTGTTTTTGAAATGTGTTCTTCACATTCAAATGCGTTCACATATTCGCCTTTGCCAGTTCACTTTAAAGAAACACGATTTGAATTAGATTTTGTTTATTATTTATATTACATCTAATACATGGTGATTTCGATGCGTAACATCACCGAAATACAAAAACAACGCCTTTTCATGTTCTTCCTTGCAAAGCGTTAAATAATATAAGTTTAAGCATAAAATTATCATAGAATCATCTCCTTTTGGAGAGTACCACTAATTTCTGAACACCGTTTGGTTAAAGTGAAACATGCACTTGAGGACTTGGACTATTTTGTTTTTTTTTTTAACGTACCTTTTTTACTTTCCTATGAGCTATGTCTGTATTGCCATTTAAAACCTTAACGATCGCAGCCCCCTCTATTTATGTCAGACTGTAACTTTGTCCTATTTCCCATAAAACTTGCATTGCAGAAAGTAATTGAACAATAAATTAGTTAATTTTTTTTTAAATTTACTCCACCTTCTTTATTTTACATTTGATTTTATACGTTTCAAATTCGATCTGAACCATACCATTTATATGTGAGAACCCTTCTTTAAATTATATAGGTAAATTCCGAGTCGATAGATTGCTCCCACCTGAAAGGTGGTTGGTTGGTTCCTCCGCATTGGCGAGTAGTTTCTACTCAACATAGAAATCCGCGAGAGAACTAGAGCGCGTAGTATTTTATTCAACACCAGCCCGCTCTGCTTGTATCTGGCTACTGAAAGTAGTGTTATAGTATTAATGTTGCTGCATCTATATATATATATATTTGAATATCCATGTACTTTCCAACCTCCCTCGTCACAGCATACCCCGATTGGGGATGACATTTCCCCATTGGCTCCGGGCAGTTGAGACACTTGTGCGATATTCACGTTATTTCTATTTTTATGTGAATACCGCACAAGAGTTCCTACTACTGGGGCTAACCGGATGCTAACTGTGTACCTAAAAACCTTGGCCGTAGTCGTCGTCACGACATGTTCAAAGTACTACACGGGCAAAATAGATGTTCTATCACAGCATAAAGTGACAAGGGGAATGATGCTATTGAATGACATTTCTAAAAAAAGTTGATATTTTAGTTTTTCTTTAAATAACCTTAAAACTTTTTTGTATACCTATCTTCCCAAATGTTGAGAATGTTAGAATAAGAAATCTTGTCGTTTAAATGGGATGAGTAATCTGTACAATAATTTAAATAAAAAAAGCTTTTGAAGCTGAAGGAGATGGTAAGAGGATGGTGGGAAGTGCCTGACTATTCAGATATAGTCACCAAACACGGCTAAACCCATTTCAAGCAACGTTTCGATTTTGAATCGTGGTCTTTCACCAGGGCGATACTGGGAGTATCTACTACTCTGGAACGTGCCGCCAGTGTACTGTAATGTTATTTTATATTAATTTCAATACAAATCATTTCAATAAAATTTACTGCGCACGCCGCATTCATTCGATTCACCTCCCGACTCGTAGTCGTGGACTTTACCCCTAAACCACCGAGGCCGCACGTAAATAGGAAAAAAAATCCATACGCATATTTTATGAATAAAGTCATTATTTTGTGTAAAATGCCTATTTGGAAGATCATATTTTTATTTTCTCATACAAAAAAACGTATTTGGTATCTCGAGAATTCTGCGACGCATTTTCCGTCGATCGTAAAATAATGTTCGATTTAAAAAGTGTACCTATTTTAAAGCCGGCATTTTCTCCCTCGTAAAACCTTTGTTAATCATAATATCCTCTTCCTTCCTTCCCCCTATCAACTTCTACTTCACGGCTCTTAATTTTATTTGATGGCATCGCGGGCACTTTTTTTCGATCCGAACTTATCAACGTCGAATAATAATAAAATTTCCGACGGCCATTGTGATGCTTTAATATGTTAATGCCTTCGGCGTTCTGTCAAACGTCAAGCCATTAAAGGAGAATGGCCATAGCTTTCTCTAGGTTTTTGTGGATGCTGTAGTTAACGAAAAAAATGTACCTACGCACAGTGGCGTGCACTGAGTTTTTGATCAAGGTAGGCAGTGTGAAAAACACCGGATTAATTGTAAAAAATCTTACCACAGACTTGGTAAGTTTTCACTAAGAATGGGTAAGCTGCTGGCTTTAGCCGATGTTGATTGGGATTACCTGCCACATCAAATATCCGCCAAATAATCGCTCAATTCGTGCTTCTTACAAACCAATTACTGGATATATAAAATATCCATGTTTTATTCGATCGCACAATGAAGAAAGCAAACATAGTATGATAATTGTTTAGTTATGAAAGTTTTACTAATTAACAGAGGTACCAAAAGATGCCACTGAATGCTATATTTGTGATTTACACCGAAATGCACGGCCTTTTTCGATACTAACACAAACGAGTCTTCCCCTAAATGCGCATTGCTCACACGTGTAATTTTTTTATGAAGAATACAGTGATCTTTTGAATATGACATACGCGTCACTTTGCATACCTACTTAGTTCCTGCTATTGTAGAGTGGTCGTTGGGGCGGGCGGGAGCGCTGCTATTCAAAGCTGGAACTTCGCGCGTATTTTTGAAGGTGCAAATTTATTTCTAGCAATAGTTTAATAAATTTTAATATATATATTTTTTTTTTGAGTAAAGGGTATGCAATGCTTTTATATGCCTATGTGGAATGCACGCCTCTGCATTTCTTTCGTCTGCGTTGTTCAAGTGGCATTTTATCAAATTAACGCAAAGGCGACAGCAATTCGCGTCCCATTTATGTTTTACTAGTACCTAGTTAATACACGTCTTTTTTTAATTTAAAAATTGAAAAGTAATATAGAATCGGTCTTATTTTTTGACAGTTAAATTAATATTTCAAACCTCCGTAGCTCATAGTGGAAACTATAAAACTGTTTATGATACCACACGACAGTCCCAAATGCTTGGTCAGTGTAGACTTACTATTTTTAGACTATTCACTGACGGCCCGGTAAGGAACAAGCATTTCACGCACCGTTGCAGACCCTGCTCAGAAAAGTAAAGTTCGCTAAAGAAACTTAACGGTTTGCAGCAAGGTCCATTGTGGAACTTTTCTACGCAGTGTCTGCAGCGGCGCGTGAAATGCCCGTTCCCTGCCGGACCGTGAGGTGGGGGTCTTGTCGAGATGATGTTGCATGCGATTTAAGCAAGCAGCAATTAGGTTGTGATTTTAAAAATGGAGTCGATAGTAAAATCTGATCGCGGTAAACCATTGGCAGCCAAACAAATGAATTTTTATATGATCTTTATAGATACTTTGAATCGGAAAAAAATATGAGTACAGTTCCTACACGAGCACAGCTAGTTGCTAAATCATTTGGCATTTCTATAGGATCTGAATAGTGTCAGGAAATAAATGTTTTCCGGAAGGACATGAAAAGTAAAAACAAATTTACTGAAAAATACTATGGGTAGTTAGTTTATAGTTATAGTTAGTCTAGTTACTTAAAATAAAAATTGCTGAAGAAAACGTATTTTCATTTCATTTCGGTGATCTACATATATAAAAATTAATGTAAGTTTGTATGTGTGTCCCCGATTTTCTCGAAAATTACTGGAGCGGTTTCGCTGAAAATAGCACAGTTTGTTCTTATTATTGGCGGGAAGGTTTAGAGAGTAGTTTGAATGATATCCAATATGTAAAACTGTTGCTAAAACGTTTTAAAATTAGTATGAAAAACATTGAACCCGCCACATTTTATTTAGGTTAGCCCATAGATATAACACTCTGGTTAGCCACAGATTGTGTATTCAAAAGAAGAAGTTTTTTGGGTAGAATATTTTCAAAGTGGAAAACACGAGTAGGTTAAGAACCTTATAATATTTTGAAAAAAATAAACTTTTGGAATGAAATAAAATATTCAGATGAATATTTCTTTATTTAAAGATAGTTACTTTCGCTGTCAAATCAATTATTGTACCCGAGCAAGGCCGGGTACACATCAGCTAGTTACCCCCACACTTTACCTGTCTCACTAGACGATTTCTGTTCTGAGAGATTTTGTTACTGACATTCCTCGTGATCTTCATCCCAAAAATCGGCCAAGGATTAAGGATTCACGTTTAATAATATGCAAATGAGACTTAAACATTTTTATTTGAAGGTTATATAGATCCCTTTCAACCACGATTCGCCAGTCTTCTAAATTGCCTACATGCATTGCAAAGTTTATCTTTGCGTAATTCCTACTTTCCCTTTAATTTAACGCTTCAGTGAAATCTGACTCCCGTTTCGCATCGTGATCTATGTGTTTCCTACTGAGATCTTACTCTCGGAGGCATTCCAGTCTTTTTATTTTTCTAAAACTTCATTATTTAACGCTAATTAATTGGGTTTCTATGTTTTCTGCACAAAATAATTCGTTCTTGTAATAAAATTACGCGAAATATTGTACGCATCAACTTTTTGCAGGTAGCGGGGCTTAGGAAGTTTTTGTTTCTCCTGGGGCGCTATTCCCGTTCTTTTTAAGCAAGATTCCTTAACTTTTTCCTTCCTTCTTAACTGCGGTTCCGATTCTCTCGGATGACAGCTGTTAGCTGAATTCAGCAATCGACATTCATCAAAAATGTCTATATTTGCGACGTTTTAACAAGAGAAAAACTCAATATTAAGTATGTTACCAATTACGTTATTATTTACTTTAAACATAATTAGCTAGTAAACATTATTAAACATTATATAGATGTTGACATTTTTGACAATTCACGTCAAGCGCGGCATTGAATAGAGTCGGTACCACCGGCCGAGTCCAATAAATTCTATTCCGAAGGCGGTGGACTCACTCCGAGTTCGCAAATCCGGATTCACTCGTTTCGAACTCACACTCAAGGAACGGCAAAGGTTTTGGATTGCATTCAGAAACGAAAGGCGTCCCTATTCATTAGCATAATATGAACGATTTTTGATTCCGGAACGGCGGACCTATGCGGACCGAAAGGAACAAAGACTGAGTCCGAGGAATCGAGTCCATGTGGCTAAACTCGGAATTGGAACCGAGTTTTTAAAATAAGTGGAATAACCCACCTCTTCGGTCGGCACAAATTCAAGTGTCACTTTTAGAACTAGAGACAAAAAAGGTCAATACTATCTAATGAGGTAGGTACCTTTTTTATAAAACGTGATTCTTCGTTAGAAGGCTTATTTATGATATTTAAAAATATAATTAAAATATATTGAAATGAATTATAATTGTTTTTAAAAGTTTTAGTTCAAAATCTTATGTCACTCGAAGATATTTCATCAATTTGTGTTTTCAAATAATCTCTTGACAATCTATTTAGGATCTTTTTACTATGTCTCATCGGAATTCCGCAGTTAATCAAGAAGTCTTTAACCCTAAGGAAAAACGTAAGGAATCTTCCTTAAAAAGAACGGGAATAGCGCCCCAGGTACAAGGCTTTGGAAAAATCTCTTTCTGCAATAAATTTAGTGGAAAAATGTTCAATTAGCTCTAATGAAGACGCGCCTTATTTATTATGGCTTGGTTCAATTAATTTCATGCTTTATAAGTATGTGATATTATGATGACCCATTTATACGTATAATTTTCAGTACTATAAGAGAATCTTTAGGTTGAAAGAAGAAAATCTGTTTCTTGAAGCAGGAAAAACTCTAGAACGGTACCTACGCTCTGGCTTCGCGCTCTCGCTTCTAGTTCTGCTGTACAGCGTTTTCTGTTTAATATTTATGAATCTCGGTCAGATCAGAACTTCATATCCATCGTGAGTTATGAAGCTTTGTGAACTGTAAATCACAAAAAAAATACTGCACGTCGAATTTTTTTGTTCAATTATAGAAAAATATTTTTGGTAAACGGGCGAATCCGGGTAATCCTTTAATACTGGTGGGTTTTGAATACAAGAATACTAACACCTACCTAAGTAGTAATATTGAATCGATTAAGATTTATGATTTATCGATTTTTATTTAAAAATATTATTCTTAATTCCAATGATATCGTTCTTCGCAATTAATTTTTGTCTACACCCATGATAAAATTAAACACACAGTAATTTAAATAATTAAACAGAACAAAGTGCAGTAATTAGACATAAATAAGTGTTTAATTACCACTAGAAAAGGGGTTTTAACGTGTGCATTAAGAATATTCTCGTAAACCACTCAAGTTAACAGCGTTCAAGTCGTTTAATCATGTATAGTAGTAGAAGGTGCTGTATCCACTTATTTTACACCGATTTTGGAATTCCTCACTCCAAAGACTACAAAGCCCATCGCATATGAGTATGTTTTCTGCCAGCACGCCCATGTTAGGATTCCTTTATGACGCAGTTATTTGTGCCGCAGCTGCGTTCTGCGTTCCGGGAAGCTTTGCCAAATGAAAATTTTCCGCGGCCGGTAAACACGCCTCCGTGGAAAGTAAAAGTAATAATGATTACCGACTTTTCCGAGAATTGCTTACATTATTTTGGTTACCATCTCCGCAGCGTCCATCTTTTGATCTTTACTATTTTGGTCCTGACATATTTTCAGTCCAAAAAAATATGCCGAAAATCGAAGAAGTATTAGAATCATTACTAAAGCAAGAATCTGTTTTTCTGATACAGGAAAAAATTCTCGATCGGAGAGATGTACCGTCTTGAAATTTGCACAGTTTTTTTGTCTGTGATTTAATTCAACGTAAATCCGTTCAGGTCACTGCATCATAATGTAAGCATACGATTGTGAGTGCTTTTTATTTTCTTTAATTGTGGAAAGTTTAACTTGCGCATTCTGGATAATCGTTATAACTGTATTCTAGTGCTACAATCCCAAACTTTTTATCTTTCATTTCATCTTAAACGAAAAAACCCTCGATTTTCGGTGTAGACAAAACAAATAACGCTCTTGTCGTTGCCGAACCCTTCTCACTATATATTATTAATTAACCTATGGTAAAGAGCCACTCGTCTCTTCCGGATGTCTGATTAGGTGGTCACCTCACTGCGCTTACTTGTACTACGTACCTGTGCGATGTAGGTAACAAATATTTACAAACACATATTTACAGTGACCGGATAATTCAACACACGTGTGAATCGGCACCCCTTTGAATAATTATATAAAATCATTAAAAGTACGATTTAATTTTTTATTTATGTATTATTATTATTACTTTTTTAATTAAAAACATAAATTAATAATTAAGTTAGGTTAGATCGGTTTTTTAGCTAGTTTTTTCCGTACTTTTATTTACTTTATATCACTTTTTAAAAGTGTTCCGATTCATATCTGTCGATTCATATCTGATTCATGCCTGTTTCTCCATCTGTTTGTTTGTACGTAGTAAAATAAACCCTAGCAAGTGATGTTTGTACAACGTCCTTGAGGTGATTTTTTTAACAAAAACGGCGCTATTCAAATCATCCAATTATTATTATGCGTGTGTTGAATTATCATGGAACCGCTACAAAAACGTTCACTCGCTTCTGATGGTAGACTAAAGTATATGAAAACATTCTTTGAGTAGCGGTGTTATCGTTTCTGCCAATCTGTTTTCTTTTTTGAACTCCAAACAAGTAAATGTCTCAATTTACATTGTATAAGCTATTTACGGTTTGATAGACAGTCGCATTATCAATTTGTCAACGTCAAAGGCTGTTTCTTATCCCGGATTAGCATTTTTTTGTTGGTAAAATTTTCCACTTGGCTCATTTCCTTTGTATAGGACAATACCGCGGAATGAACTCATTTCCTACTAACTACTTCCTTGTGTGATTGCACTTTTCTCGTCATTCGTACGAATCGTTGGATGTATTGTGTGTGCCGACTTTAACTAATCATTTTCCTCGTTCAGAATAACATTGAGGTAGGTATGAGTGTAACATGTTATAACCACCTGCCTTCATACTTTGGCATTTGTACCCTCTTTGTGAAATGTAAGGCTGAATGAAGTGGGAGAGGGGAAGGAGAAGAAAATAGGAAAATTATAAGGAGTCTAGCTATTCGGATCTGACCATTTCGAGCAACTCACGATTCTGAATGGTGACCTCTCACTAAGGGTCGGTATATCAGTTGCTCTTTATACTCACTGAGAGAGGTAATTTACGTAAATCCTTGCTAAAATTTAAGCCTAATAAGTAGTTCCCTTTTTAGACACTGAGGCGCTGCTAGTAGTGACACATCTTTTATTTGACATTTACCTATTTAATTGCATACTTTCGTCTCGCTAAAATTTACGTTAATTAGTAGGTGGATATTTTTATTAGCATGAACTTCGATAATACATCGAGCAATTGGGATGTTGGTGATATTAATTGATAAAGGCTGATATTCAATCTAAAACAGTCTGGTAAAAAAGGATTTTAAAAGTTCCAACGTGAGAGCATGTGTAGTTTTCAACGGTTAGTCCTTCAAAAATTCATGAATAATCCACTGACTCCAGCTAAACAAATACTATTTACTCGTACAATTAGGTTCCTCGCATTATGGCAACAACGCTGATTGGTGTGGGAGTTTTCAAAAATCAAAAATCAATCTCGTAAATTAAACCCGCGTAAATATAAATAACGCTAGTTGACATTTTGAAACATCGCGATGACAGTTTGGTTTTGCAAAGAAACCCTTTACTTTATTAAAATCATGGACAAACTGTCTAATATTGGTGATACCTATGCTTACTACCTATAAATGGATTATGTGCTAAGCTCGTCATAAAACCCATAACATTCATAAAGTATACTGAAATACCGGGCCTAAGGCGTTTCTGTTCTACCACTCGGGAACGAGGTGAAAATTATACCTACCTAATTATTCAAATTCTGTACCGTGGAAAGTGTGCAGGCCGGATTTTAAACCCGCAACTTTTGGGCTCAGAGCCAAGATACTTACCACTATGTCACGGTGGTCGTATAAATGCTTTCCATCACAGAATAATAATACATAGAGATCCCTAAGACGCAAGGGGAAGAAACCAAACTAAGGGAGGCGAACTAGGCGTGCCGCCAATATAATTAAAACAGAAAATAAGTAAAAATAACCTTTAAATGTTCTTAGCGCAGTAAAATCATGCGAAACAAACGTGGACGGTAGTAAACTAGCCTGGTGCCAAAATGGGTGTTACGTGACCTTTGCCTCCAGCCGTCTAAATGGTACTTAAGGCAAGTCTATTAATTCTGACGTCCGTGCTTTCCAATGTCATAATAGGGAACATCTCTATTTTAACATCGTCTTAAATGTATTAACTAATTTAATTTAATTTCTATGTAATTTCACTTTGCCTAAATGCTATACTATTTATGTCAAACCAAATTGAATTATGTCGAGAGCTTCTTTTCCATAAAACCTCTTCACTTTCCTCTTCGCTAAGCCACTAACTTTGTGTGCTTATGTATATATTTTTTATTTTAATTCCTCTAATGATCGGTCGGAAGTGATTTATTTCGTGTTGGGCCAAACGCGCCGGACCATCGCGGCTGCTGAAAAATAAAGCCAATGAGCACCGCGGGTGACCGACACGCACCTCTGCTCAACCAAAAATAATATTTCAGAAATAATAATATCGAAAGTGGTTTCGTCGTAACAGGTCTACTGCCATCGCAAGCACTCAGAACTTAGAATCTGACAAACGCTGGAGTATTTTCTAAATATTTGAACGAGTTAGTTGACAAGGCAAGTCTTATCTCGAATTCTCTCAGAGCAACTTGCATTATATAACGGAAAGGGTATGAATGGTGTGTACCTAAATACCTCCAAAGTTATTTGATTTAACTAGCTGTCGTGCACCCGGCGTAGCTCGACGTTATACAGTATAACCCCGTATTTACGTGCCCGGAATTCACGTTTTCCCGGCAATTGCGTGTATTTTTTCCATTCCCAAGGTATTTCAGTACATTTAATACCCGCATTTACGTTTTTCTTTCCCGCGATTTACTTCCGAAATATTCAAAATTTTCGAGTTACGCGCGGTAGGGAAAACTCCGTGTCTTTAAAACGGCGTACGGTGATTGGTGGGCGAATTTCATATCTTTAGAACGACGCACGGTGATTGGTCGGCGAGCGACATATTTCATATTGCTTTCGGTTCGATTATTATTCATTTTTACGTCCTCATTCATTCAAACACATAATGTCTAACCAAAGGAAAGCTTTGTCAGCGCAAGAGAAAGGGAACATTCTCGAAAAAGTGAATAAACACGTTGACTCACGCGTTTTTCTTGCCCGAAATTTAGGAATACCATTACTAAATAAACAAAAATGCAACAAACTATAATATACATAATTTTTTTAATAAAAAATAAATAAAAATTTCAATGAAAAATTAAATTGAATGTTTTTTTGACAAAACGTTATTTTTTCAGAAACTTAAAATTTAAATGTTCTTTTTTTCAATACCCCCCTTTTACATTTTCCCTTCAATTACGTTTTTTTTTCAGTTCCTTGAAAAACGTAAAATAGGGGTTATACTGAATATGGTTTGGCTCGGAGTACAGTTCGGTGACTTTTTACCGACAGGTTCCGAGAGGAGTTCCCATTTTTACCGGCAGTCTTGAAAGCAGCGCTACTGCGTTCTGGCGGCACAGCTTCAAATGATGCGCCGAACAGTCTGGTTGAAAAATGCTTCAAAATTTGGGTACAAAGCATTTAATGTGCTTGGTCAACGTTCTTGGAATGACCTTCCTTTTGGACTGAAGTAATTTTTAAATTTAAACAAAAAAATCTAAAAACATGTCTTTTTAAAGGCCTTTTCAAACTTTAACAAAATGTAAAGCGCCCTTGAGGTGATTTTAATCACTAAACGGCGCTATAGAAAAGTTGACCATTTATTTTTATTATTATTATTAATGGAGTTCTTCTTTTTATCGACATTTTGGTAAAACATACATACAATGAGATAACTTAACTTTATGCTTTAATTTATGAATTGGGATTTCCTTGAAACTTGAAGACTATCCCTGGCCGAGTTTGGAAACTAAACATTACTTGACTTTAATATGCAGGCACATATTTCTATGCCCAGAGATGATGGGATGGGTCGTTTATCGTCACCGATGCCATCATAATGATGAATCATTAAAGCGGTTGGTAGGTAACTTCTTTGAGGCGAATGAATAGACTGAATTCATGTTCTTCATCAACAGGAAAATACCTACCATATGGTTGACATTACGAAAATTAGTTAAATATTTGTAAAATCACAAAAAAAATATATTACTACAAATTTTAAGGTTTTCATACATTGTTGATTGTTGCATCCACGAACTTCAGAATTAAAGGACTTGCCTTAAGTATGATGTCGACGACTGAAACCAATGGTCACGTGACATCCATTTTGGCACCAGCTTAGTTCACAGACGTCCACGTTTGTTTCGAGAGATTTTTACTGCGATAAGCAAATTACAAAACATTTATAAAAAGGGTCAAACTAAATACTCAAACAAAATACTTTTTAATTCGCGTCATGCCTAGCTCGCCCCCCACCTCTCTTATTTTGGTTTCTTCCCTTGCCTGTTAAGGGATCTCTATATATTATTTACTCGTAGTTGCATCTAAAACTGCAAAGCGTATTTTATATGTTTTAAAAAACAATCCGTAACTCTCAAAAAACAGTTTTTTTGTTCCTCCAGAACAATTACATTTTGGACACATGGGAGGTATTTACTCATTGACTACCATATATCTAGTTATTAAGAGTTAGTTTGTCTTATCGTTAAACTTGACTGAATAACACAAAATGCATAGATTCACCTCCGCAACTGCATTGTCGTATCTCAAAATGTGTCAAACTGAGATGGTGGACTTTGAAGTTTTGCATCTTCTCGGTGTATAATATATAAGATTTTTGTATGAGTGTTATAATTTGAAAGTACGTTATCTAGTGTTTAGCTTTATTGGGTACCTGCTTACCCTCTTTAGCGTAGTTATACTTAAGGCGATGCAATGGGAAGTAATGCAAAATCGTGTGTTTTCGGTTTGAGAATTTGTTGGCCTAGAAATATCATAGGTGATTGAATTAAATACTGCAAGTAGATCACACCTTGGCCTATCATTTAACCGTGCACTTTTTTGGTATGTCTTTTTATAAGCTTAGAAAAAAATATAGTATGAGACATTAAAAAAATGTTTAAAGCGCAAAATCTCCTACTTATGAACACTTTTTCCTATATTTTCGTATTGCTCATTGTGGTAAATGAAGTTTTTTAGAATATGACCCTAAAACATTTTAATAATTAGGTCTGAGCTTTAGAGAATTGAATAAAACACGCATTTTGGTGATGTTTTTTTTGCTGAAATCGAAACATGCGGCCGATGTACAGCGGGATTTTCAACCTTGTCGCCACCTGCATAAGGAGTGCATGATTTCGTTAAAATTTTAGCCGGTGGATGGCCTTAATTGCATAATCAAGTAATCTAGAAGTATTCATTAGGTCATATTATTGTCTAATGCTTAATTATCAATAAACGATTATCACCTGAATTAGTTTATTTGTATTTTATCGGTTTACCTTTACTTACCCGAAAGTAAAAATTTGACGTACGATCCGAAGGGGGGTCAGTTGGGTTCCCCGTGGAATTGCGAAGCGACCGTGACTTTTAATATTCATTTATACTTACTCAAAACACACGCGACTTTTTACTTATGGCAGTGTAATTGCAGGAGAGCGACATAACCTGCGCAGTTCGAGTAACACTCAGATTTAACGAGAACTTCAATTGAAGTGTGCTTTCATTTCTATTTACTGTTCTATGTTCTAAGTTTTCTTATTTTATAAATCATCGAAGTTCGGTATCTCAAAACGGAACTGTGAGTCTAGCAGCAGAATTATAGATTGTTGAAGGTGCCCGATCAGCTGATACTTGGCCAAGTTCTGGCGTGATTGGTTGCCGACCAGATGTTACTTGGAAGTTTTGAGCTATTGCTGTTATGTATTTCATTTGTATTATTTCGCTGTAAATGCGGATAAAACGTGCCGACACAGCAACACCAGAGGTAATATAAAATTGATTGTTTATCCAATTTGTTATCGAATTTCTGATGTTACATCTATCATGTCTGTTACACATACCTGCTTTGTTTCTGCAGTTATCTTTAATGAATTAAGAATAATCACATATCTACACACATAATAAATGGACCAATTTTATTGTGAATCTCGGGCTCGATTTACATAGCATCTTTTCTCCGGTTCTAATGTTGGGAATTCACGAACTGCTTCAAACAGTCACAATCTGTATGTGGTAGCAAAATTTGAAAAAAATGTTTTCTAATTATAATTTAAAGTATCCCCTATTTGTGAAAACGTGTAGATAATGATAATGTATTAATTGTTTTTGTGTTTAATTCGTAGAACTCCATTTAATTATTATTATTTTTTTAATTTAATGTATATCAAATTTAAGAATGTTATTATTAAGTTCTGCAAGTTTTTTTTAGTTTTTATTGTTGTGACAGCTGTTTCAAACAGTTTGAAAGTGACCTTAAACGCCGAAAGAGCTATCACAACAATACAAACTAAAAAAACTTGCAGAACACAATAATAATACATTAAATTTTTAAAAAAATAATGATAATGATTTATTCTTAGATAGTGATTTATTTTTAGAGTCCACTTCTACATGGATGAATAGAAGTTGCTGTTTTTGACTTTGAGTAGCTGAAGATGAAAATCTCTCATTGTTTATTCTATGTATCGATTTGAATGCTCATCCGATGCGCCACGGGCTAATTATACCCCAGCTGTTTATGTTTCGTGAAGATGTATTTATCATTACCGTACTTTAAATCAATTCAACACGCGGGATGACTGTATGAGCTATTTAATATTTTAACGAGAATGTTAGTATCATCAGCTATGAATAAATTTTATGGCCCCAATTTTACTGTTATTGCTGCAGTGAAAACAGAAATAATATTTACTGTATCTTTTGTCATGGAAATAATATAAAACACTAAACCACATCCATGACTTCATTTCCTAAACACTCCCACCGTATAATCCATATTATTATTATTATATGTATTAATGTGCGATAAATAACTCGTGCTAACAATAATATTAACTTTTATTCATTGTTTAAAGTTAGTACTGTCTTGTATACGGTGCGATGTCAAAATATTGAGTAGGTGCAACTATTAACTAATATTATATTGGACAAACCTAGAAACCTACCACTTCAATTAAATTTTCATTTCGGTGACGTTTTTGAATAACCTGATAACTGGATTGTTGGTTATTTTCTTTTAAGTGGAAAAAATATGGCTACTGATGTGTTTGTTTTCGATTGTTAAAATCTTGATATCTGTATTTAATTTGAAAACACCCTAAACACCGCGAGGGTATATGAAAACAACCATGACGATTAGTACGGTCAAAACATGTCAAAAGATCTTGACATATTAACATACCGTTTTTCACATATCGGGTTATTCTTAAACACCACCGATTTTAAAGTAGGTACGTACATTAGAAAATGGATGGAAAATAACCGACCTTCTTTATTTAAAATATCCCATTTCAAGGTCGCCGCATCTCGTGGATTTAGTACTTCTGCGCTATATCCGAAAATATGCATTGACCAACTATCGCGCTCATGTAGGTACATAATCCGCGCATACACAGTGCACACCTACGCTGAGAGACGAATACCTTGAAATAACTATAATAATACCTTGCTACAACTTTAAAAGTTCTATTGACATTTTTTTCTTAAAATTAAACTTTCTAGATTTGTAAGATTACCGATTACTTTGTTTTTCTTTTTTCCCTGAATATCGCATTTACCCTTGGCTGTTCGATGAATCGTGATTATGTAAATAAAATTAAGAAACTTCCTGTTGTAGAAACTGAAAGCAAAACCTGGGAGCTCCTTCAAAATATTGTTTTAATTTACACAAATGTTTTACAAACAATTTTCAAATTTGTTTTATTCCGTTTCACTTCTGAATAATAAGATTATTTCCCGGACCGCGGGTACTTCTTGAAATATTTGGAATATATTTAAATTCCGAATTGTACACGGTTTCATGCTCATACCGCGAAACTTCAGGTTTTATTATTGTGTAACTCAAGTGGCGTGCAGTTTGGCTGAAAAGCTGTGCCATCCTCAAGACAAAACAAGCCATGAAAATTAAAATAAATGCGAAAAAAATACAAATATTTAATGCGCAATTCATACCCCAACTATTATACACAGTCTGCCTTTGGTCATAGAGCAATGCACACCATTGTGTAACTCAAATCTAAGAACAATGTGTGCATGTTTTGTTTTTATTAATGTCCAAATTTAAAAGATTTATAATATCTTTTTTTATGTTTTGTTCGTTGTACATCAAACATTGACGTTGTTCTCGTATTCGCATCTTTTAAATTACCTTACAGATCATGTGCCGACATGGGTTAATACAATTGATTCGCGTAACCTTAGTAAGTGAAAAAAGTAAAGCAACGTTCCTGCCACAACATTTTTTATGCATACAAATATAGTTGCTCAGTTTAATAAACGTGAACCACGGTGCAGGTACACATTTTGAGAATTTACTTTGGCTTGTCGATAGTTGGAAAATACACGCTTAGGTCCAACTTAGAAATATGATTAAATTTGCTCACGAGCGTGAACGACCATCAGTTTGCACTTAGCGCCCATAATGCCCCGCCAGAACAGCGCCGTATGAAGTTTGCAGATAATTGAATTAGCACAACGTCCCAGCTGTATTTTTGTCCCCTGCAGCCGTGGGTACGGTAGAGTGAAGACCAGACGGGAATAATAACTCGGTTATGGCAATACCAGGCATCGCGGACTAAAATCTGCAATGCGACCTCCTGCCGCCCGGGAGGTGAATAGTTCAATGTCGCCGCTTTGGGAATTCGGGATTGGCGGTCACTCGATATAAAAATACAACTCATCGTGTATCTTGTTCAGTTTTCAGTGTCATCGTCGAGTTTATTAATCTAAATAGAATGGCTAAGCGTTTTAAAAGTACTTTTTATTTTCTTTTCTAGCCTTGCTAAGCGTCTCTAAGGTGATATTTCATATAATTTGCGATATTAAATTTATCTAAAATCTTCTACTTACACATTTTTATTTGTATTTTTTTTGCACTGTGTCTCATTAAGTTTTATGGACTTTTTTAATGGAAAATATTTTAATATTTGTTCCTTGAACTATGCAAAATAAAATAAAACACAAAATGGTTTTTGGCAATTAATTTTTCATAAATCGAAACAGGCGAACCAATCAGCCAGTAACATAAGGAGTGCATGTTTTCTTTATAATTTTACGAATTGGATAGCTTAAAGCGCCCTGAGACGGTCAATATCAATTGGGTTGTGTCTCCTACACAGAATTTTATGTTATTTACAAATGTATCATATTAATTAGAGCATTCTGAGGACCGAGTTTTTGGACAATACCAAATAGTTCCGAAGATATAAGCCGTCGAAATGTTGATAATCTTGTCGGCCCGCCGATTAGCGTGCGACGTCTCGGTTCATAAAATGACTGGCGCGGCAGTCAACGTTAGATGTAATACATTTTCATCCAAATGAAAGAAAAATTCTGAGAATACATCATTTAGGTCATTGATGCGATTAACGGGGGAATTGTGTGTATTTTGATCGAGCGCATTGACAAGCGCCATTGACGCAGCGGATTGATCGTTTCGCTGTGCGATTGATAATCGTTCGTAGGTATTTTTGTTCTTTTTCCCTCTAATGTTTATCCATGGACTAGCTACATAAACTGCATGGGTAGACATTAGATAAAAAATATAAAATACCTACCTTCCGACTATTGAATTCAAATAAGATCCGGCATTACGATCATCGCCGATATTATTGTAAATTAGTAATATGAAACAAGCAAACATAACATCAGCATTATGGTGACGAACATTACATAAATATTGATTTAAGCGCGCCAATAAAACGCTTCAACTCACGACTGTTTTGAAATGATTCCTGGGTGGTAAGTTTACATTGACTTGCAAGTAACCACAATTAAAATATCTCACATCGTTTCATCGGCATCTGAGCCGATATCGATTGTTAAAGAGTTAATAGTTCGGACCCGGACCGAGGGATAAACCGAACAATGGAGAACCTACGATTGGGAATGAAATTCCATGAGTATTGAAGGACTTGACCACACGCAATGAGGAATGCGTGACGGAGTAACTTCCATACTGCCTACAGTCCCTAAAACCCACCTTACTGCACCCTCAGGAATGACAGTGGCGTGCGGCCCATAAAGGCTGAACAGCTGTGCCTACCTCGTTTAAATTTAAGGACGTTTTGTGTCACCATCGTTCTACCTACCTAAGAGATTGTTCTTTCTTGGCAAATATCTAATTTTTAGTTGCAACCTGCCTTGAACGCCTTATCCTTCGAACGTTTGTCCTCCTCAATATTTAGCTTGCTTCGTGGTCATTTTACTGTTTTTTATTAAGGTTCCTGGTTAACACAAATCCTTAGTTAAAATGAGTCTACGTAGTTTTGAATAGTTCAAAATTTTTAAAAAAAGAACCCTTTGGAATAACAAGGTCATTGCTGTTTTTTTCCCATTTTTTTTTATTAATTATGAACATAATAAATTTCACACAAATTTAAAACGTGTGTAAAAGATTTTCGATTTTTTTAAAACACTTTATTCTATCCACCACTTTTTTTATTTAAAAAAACTACACGACACACGGGCACGTCCAAAACACACTTCTCTCTGTTTATATCGTCAGTGGAGTGGACCATAGGTCAAGTGAGAGCCATTACGCACTGCTTGCCAATTTGTTTCTTGTCAGATCCTTTTAAAGTGAAAATAACGCCAGCCGTTCGAAGAACTGTCGAGCCAGAAGAAAATCTTATACAGTCGAGTCAATTTATTGAATGTCAGTCAGACATATTTTATGTTGGTGGGATCGGATATAGGCATGAATAAATTAGTATTTTTGATCAATCAACTCTCTTTAATATCTATCAATTATGGAACAATTTATCTCGATATTTTTGATTAACGTTGACAAGCTTAATAAAGTTCTAGTAGGAAAATTTTCTTTAATTTTTTTATATTAATTATTCTGATTATTTTCGTCTATGTAAATCTGTAGCGATTTGAATGAAAACTGGAGCGCAATTCCCATTCTTTTTAAGGAAGATTCCTTATCCTTTTCCTTAGGCTTAAAAACTTCTTGCTTAACTGCGGTTCTGGTTCTCACTGGTAACAGCTGTCAGATGTCATTTAGCGAATGACATTCTTTAAAAATTTCAATATTTGCATAGTTTTAACAAGAGAAAAACTCAATATTAAGTAAATTACTGATTACGTTATTATTTACTTTCAACGTAATTAGTTAGTAAATATTATTAAACATTATATAGATATTGACATTTTCGACAATTCACGGCAGGCGCGGCATAGAGGAGAGTCATTACGGCCGGCCGAGTCCAATGAATCCGATTCCGAAGGCTGTGGACTCACTCCGATTTCGCAAATCCGGATTCACTCGTTCCGAACTCACAATCAAGGAACGGAAAAGGTTTTGGATTATAGTCAGAAACTAAGAACGCCCCTATTCAATAGTGTAATATGAACGATTTTTGCTTCCGGAACGGCGGGACCGTGCGGACCGAAAGCAACGAAGACCGAGTCCGAGGAATCGAGTCCGTGTGGCTAAACTCGGAATTAGAACCGAGTTCGTAAAATAAGTGGAATGACCCGACCCACCTCTTTGGTCGGCATAGATTAACCAAGATTGAAAATGTCACTTTTAGAGACAAAAAAAGGACATTACTATCTTGTGAGGTAGGTACCTTTCAACAAAACGTAAACCTTCATTAAAAGGCTTATTTATCCTATTTAAAAGTAAAATAAAAATCTATTAAAATGCATTGTAATATCATGTAATTGTTTTTAAAAGTTTTGGTTCGAAATCTTGTGTCACTTGAAGATATTTCAAATAATCTCTTAACAATCTATTAAGGATGTTTTTACTATGTCTAACCGGAATTCCACGGTTAATCAAGAAGTCTTTAGGCCAAAGGAAAAATATAAGGAATCTTCCTTAAAAAGAACGGGAATAGGCCTCCCGATGTCGTCAGTTTATATTTTAACACCTTTCGATTCCTAGGCCCCATCAAGGTCAACATAATTGTTAATCTGTTCCAGAAAGAGTTTAGATATTTGATAATTTTTGATCAATTTCAACAGAAGTAAGGAAAAATTCTGCTTAATTTAGGCACACCAACACGCCCACATCATATTTCTATCAATTTATCTCTTCAGGTCTGTTTTTTAGTCATCGAAGATAATATTAACAACTCTCAAAATGAAACATGAACCCAGTTGCTATCGTTATCTTTTTCTTTTCTGTGTCTTTTCGGTTTCACGTTTAATTTTGAGAGTTATTAATATTACCTTCAATGATTAAACAGATATGACAATGCGGTTTATAAGCTTCAATAAGTTATTCAAAAATTGAAAATAATATTGATTGTTTTATTTCGTGTAGTTTATTATTTTAATTTTACTAATGATTCGCCTACAGGCAAATCATTTTAAATAGATTCTGACTTATGTACTGTATCGTAGGACTACTGCGGGGTAAGACGGGACCGCTAGCGGGTGTTCCAAACAAGTTTGAAACAGTTTGCCGCCACCACGCTTATTTATTAAAACAAATTATTCGCCATCTGAATAATAATGAATTATAATAGACTGCCTAGCCGCGGCTGGCCACCGCGTTTTCTTTGTGACCCCGTTATAATTTCTGTAAATTAACCATCATTATTGTGTCCCACAGTGGTATTGTTGACAGTGAATACAATAATAATTCAGTAGCTGGTCGGCGTAATGGAATAATCATTTCAACCACTAAGAATACTGGTTTATTTCGACTTTAACTTATGTTGCATCTTATTTTGAATCTAATTTTAATTAATTTCGTTGATATTTTCGACTGTAGATTAACAAATTTTAACGAATGTGTTAATTAATTTTATGGTATTTGTCTTTTTTTCATATTTTCGTAAATCAGAAAATAAAAGCTGTTATTTATATAAAAAAAAAATATATATATATATTTATGCACATAACATAATAGTAATATTCCTAATAATCAACGTAACTTGTGCTACAGTCTTATATTAGATATATTTTTCATTAACTCATAATTTCCCACTTCCTCTTAATCCCTCCCACCTTTGACGTTTTGTCTCTTTCTTTTTTATATGTTGTGCCACTATGTTATATGGAAGCATATCTATTTTATGTTATATCTCCGCTATTTGTATTTTTGTTTAGTTTAATATTTTACCCTGCCGAAACTTGGGATGAGCGAAATCGATTCCTGATATATTTAAAATAAATGAATGGTTCAAAACAAAGTGTTTGTTTTAGTCTTTCGAACGGTTGAAAAATTTTGCAAAATATTGTTTGCTTTTGACTCCATTTTCTTGAAGGTTGGATTGTTGACTTACTTTTGCATGGCACCGCACAGCTTTCACTGCGGTTTTCTTTGCCTCGGAACGTATTAACTTTAACAATACATAATTATTTTTAGAACGTAACAACAAATTGTGTAAAATATAAATAAGACATTCACGTAGAAAGTGATTTGCAATTTTCATTGCCACGGTATTGCACAATTTTTCCTGGGTACGGTGACGCAAATAAAAATTGTTAAACTTAATTCGGCTCGTGCGAGTTTATTTGCCTCTTTTACGTATTTAACAATTGAAAAATAAGGAACAATCAATTTTGCACCGTGCCTTATTTTTTCACAGTAATATTAATATTTCAAGGCTCTCCCCTCTACTCATGGTGGAAATAACATTGATAACTATAAATAATTGTCTACTATATTAATTTTGACCGGGAAATTTCGTGCTGTCATAGCTCATCGTTTGAGACTATTTCCCCCAAACAGTTTTCTGCTTAGGTGTTAGGATGTATATGTTTGATTTTATTGCCAAAAGTTATAATTTTAAATGAATTGTTTGTCTTTAGACTAAAGTAAAAGTTCATGAAAACAATTTTGCTAGTACAGGCATTTTCTAGTGAGAAAATATCACCTTACATAACGTATATGTAAACATACTTTGACTACACTAAATTATATATTTTCCCCGTACATCATTCCTCTCGACAATTTCAAGCTGTTGTATGAAATTACTAATGTACTCGTATGTACGAGTGCCTACACCTTTTTGTGTGAAAGAAAAACTTTGCAGCCAGTTAAAGTTTCTCTTTGATTGTTATTGTTGATCGACGGTCAGCATTCGTTACGCTGCAGACTACCAACTACCAACTACCAACTACCAACTACCAACTACCAACGAGGTAGTTACCACAATGTAACAATCAACAAGGTAACAGCCAACACGGTGTTGAATGCCATTTCAATTTGAGATACCAACACTATAGAAATTACAATGTCTATTTACTGGCGTCATCTGCCAAAACTCTAGTCCCTAAATAATTTCCATATACAACATCCGACTGCGGCCAATGTATATATCAATTTTATTGTGTACCACTGTAAAAGGTGTACAAATTCGCTTTTCCGATACGTATTTTTTATAGTATTATGTTTCTTCTTTTTTTATATGAATACCGCACAAGAGTCCCAACTGCTCCCAACCGTTCGTAGCGAGTGAGACTATGGCACCCCCAATTGGGGAACGTCGTGAGGCTGAAGGCATTGGGGAGTGAAAGTAGAAGGAAAGAGGAAGGTGGGGAAAATACCTTGCTATTCAGATTGGTCACCAAACACAGCTAATAGCCATTTCAAGCAACGTTTCAATTCTGAATGGTGGTCTTTCACTAGGGCGATACTGAGAGTATCTTCCACTCTGGAACGTGCGCAAATATACTATTTATTACTTTTAAATTAATTAGTTGCGAAACAACACAAATTAATTCTAATCTTCCATTCACAATTGGTGGATTATCTTTTGAATTCCAGAGTACCCACCATTATCAGTGGCGTGCCGGGACTTTGAACACCGCTAGTATTTTGTTCCCAACGTTTTTTTTTCTTGAAACTTCAACTTTTTAATATTCAAATATATTTGCAAATCTGACTATCGAGTACACAGTTTTTTTCGTACAAGTTGTTAGAATTGCACATAATTAATTATTTATATCTCTGGGGTTTTTCAGATTGTTCAAACGTTAGTGAGAACAATTCAATTATAAAATCTCAGTTGATAGATACATAATAAAAACAGTTACAAAATAGACGAATAAAGCAAATGAACAAAGGAAAGTATAAAGAGCGATAAAAGAAAATAATACAAACAATCAGAAGTGAGAAAAAGAAAATAAGTTTGGTGAAGTTGTAAAGTTGGAAATTTGAAAAAAGTCTCCGGTGTCTCTGCTGCTTGTCAACCGCTCTTTCAATACCCATTTCTGTCTGTATGAACCATTTTAATTCCCTGAGGAAACCCAACCCCAATACAAAACAGATACATACGTAATATAACTAGTGCAGACCCTTGAAAAATCACCGGATATGAATAGATTTTTTAAAAATCACTAATAATACTAAAATAAATTAAAAATACAAATAATAAATTTGCTACGGCCGAGAATCGAACCCCGGTCAACTACTTGAAAGGCAACTATGCTGGCCATTACACCACCAACTATTGTAAAAACGACGGCATACATTAATTATAAATAACTAACTACCTAACTAACTAACCATAACGCCGTTTCTCCGCAGGGGTAGGCAGAGAGGACGGACCGCCAAACAACTCGATCTTGGCATACACTTCTTGCTTCATTCACTTTCATACAGCGTCTTATACATTCTCTTCTGTTATTCCGACTTCTGACATGGCCTGACTCAAGTATTTGATTCACTTGATCGTGACATGTCTTCCTCGGACTTCCCCGGCTTCCATTCACATTCGCGTCATATATTCTCCTTAAACTCCTCTCTTCGTTCATTCGCTCTACATGCCCAAACCATCTAAGCGTCCCTTTCTTAATCTTTCTCACTACGCTTCATCAGCCCTGCATTCTATAAATATGTACTGAAAATAACAATTATATATTTCTGAATTAGAATGGTTACGTGTTACGTACTCAGGTCACTTACGAAATTTTATATTGTTTTAATAATACGTAGGTATCTACACACTTATTCGTAATTTAATAATAATAATAATAATATTACTTTCATAGCGCCGTTTTCGTGGGAAAATCACCTCAAGGGCGCTTTACAAATAATTTATATAACATTTCACTTATTTATATAAATAATGCCTTACAACTAAAATTTATTACAAATGGCTTACAAATAAGATTTATAACTATTGACTTACAACTAAGACTTATAGCTAACGAATAAATAATGAGACCTATAACTAGTGACTCACATCTATGACTTACAGCTAGTGACTTACAACATAAACCTAATACAGTGCATATTTTATATACAATACTAATATTAGGTAGGAACAACTAGTGTTGATGTGTCTTTTATGTTTTATGTTTTATTTTTATATTTAGTTTATGTGATAATAATTTATACGTAAACTATTTTATTGACTCATGCTATCACTCTGTGGTTTGACATTATAAAAGTTTTTTTTAAGAAAGTCTAACATTTCCGGGTTATGAATAACCTGACAACAATTGAAATATAAAACAAACTTTGTTTAAAACCACCCATTTGTAATAGCTTTACAATACCAACTATGATAATGGTGGATCAGTTAAATGTCCATACCTTATATTTTCATTAATCAAACTTACCCCTGCAGTGCTATTGAAGTCATTAAACCTGACATTTTCATAAAGCAAACTTGCCTTTGCAGTGTTATTCAAATCATCAAACCTTATATTTCCATAAAGCAAACTTGCCCTTGCAGTGTTATTGGAGTCATCAAATCTTTTATTTTCATAAAGCAAACTTGCCTTTGTAGTGTTATTGAAGTCATCAAACATAATATTTTCATATAGCAAACCTGCCCCTGTAGTGTTATGGAAGTCATCAAACCTTATATTTCCATAAAGCAAACTTGCCCCTGGAGCGTTTGTCATTGAAGACATCAAACCGTGTATTTTAAAGGAGCAAACTTGCACCTGCAGTGTTATTGAAGTCATCAAACCATACATTTTCATATAGAAAACCTATACCATCTCCGATAAATCGTGTATATTGCTGAATTTATTTTTTGTTTGTTTGACGTTCACAAACATTAATTAATTTGCAATAGAGTTGATTTGTTTTCACTCAAATTAATTGATTTTTATTTACAGACTTCATCTGATCGTTTCAAATAATGGATTACTGAAAAGCCTTTGATCTGGGATAGGAATTTCCAGTAAACAAGCCAATGTGAATAAAGATTAAAGTTCAGAGAGCAAACATCACATGATTAGCCCCTGAGAGTAGATTAGCCTTGTCCACACACCACACACCACACACCGCGCTCCTACCGCCCGAGGCAGTTCCCAACCAACAAATATTTTTTTAGCAGTCAAAGCGGGCAAACGAAATCAATTGTGACCTTAATAATATTTCTAGCCTTTCCACGAATGTTCAACTATTTCTTGATACTTGCTCGCACTTGTCTAGGTCATGCGTCGCGCGCCTCTCAGAGTCACGACGAAGCTAATGGATATTGTTGTGTGCACTGGATTCGATCAACCGATGAAAATAAAATACCGAAGTTCTTATTTATGTTTGAATTCTAATGTGGTTCTTTGATGTAAGAAAGTTCAGAGAGCAAATGTCACATGAGTGAATTTTATTTGGTGCACTGGATTCGAATCATCTAGATATATTTTCAAATCAACCGATAAAGTTATGATATATTTAATCCAGACCTTATCAAACTTGTTTGGCTCTCCGACCACTTCCTTCCAGAAAAACTTTTTAAATGTAATTATTGTAAACTAGCTGAAGTGCGTGGCGTTGTGCGAGGTTATGAATGGTTTGGAGTAAAGTTTTGAGGTTGTGATGTGTTACCCCTACCCAGTAATATTCCTCTTATTTTCAAGTGTTGAAAAATTTCAATAAGTACCAAAACTTTGCTGTAAGGCGTGAGAAAGGGGGTGGTTTTTCGATATCTCATGTAGACAGTAACCTTCGTTTTCTTTTGAAGGTCAAGTGTGCTAAATTTCATCAAACTCGGAATTAAACTGTAGATTTGTATACAAAGCAAACAAACAAACACCGCCCGGAACTCTTTTCTTTATATATAGATACTTAGAACTGAAATTTTAAGTTTTTTAACTTACTAACCATCACGCCGTTTCTCCGCAGGGGCTAGGTAGAGAGGACGGCCTGCCAAACAACTCGATATTGGCATACACTTCTTGCTTCATTCACTTTCATACAACGTCTCATACATTCTCTTCTGTTATTCCGACTTCTGACGTGGCCCGACTCAAGTATTTGATTCACTTGATCGTGCCATGTCTTCCTCGGACGTCCCCGCCTTCTTCTTCCATTCACATTCGCGTCATATATTCTTCTTACACTCTTCTCTTCGTTCATTCGCTCTACATGCCCAAACCATCTAAGCGTCCCTTTCTTAATCTTACTCACTACGTTTACATCAGCCTTGCATTATTTACGAATCGCAATATTTTTCACACGATCATACATGGTTTAACCACACATTTGTCTCAGAGATCTCATTTCTACAGCATTCAGTCTACTTTCATCCTTCCTCTGCCAGTTCCATGCCTCACTGCCATACATCACGGTTGGTATCTGCACTCCATTGTGGACTGCTAGCTTCGCTTCTTTGGACATTTTTTTGTTTGCGCCAACCGCGTTCAGTCCTCCGTTAATAGAGTTTCCTGCGTTTAAGTTTTGTTTATTAACAAAATACATAATAAACTGTCGAGAGTACTTTGAGACCTGAGTTAAGTATTGACAACATATAATGAATATCAACGACTCATATTGTATGTATGTTTCCCAAGGCAATGTTTGATTTATTCTTGAAGCCTTTTATCGACTTTTGATCATAGTAAATTTATGATAATTATGCTTTGTGAAAAATGGAGCTATCTCGTAGTAAGAAAGTTTATTCATGTAATTTTTAAAACATATTTTCACTGTCGTCTGGCATCCTCCACAGTTTGGCTGTGTGCGGCTAAAACAATATTGATCCGTCCATATCAACATGCGTGGGACGTTACTATCCCGTTACGGGGCTTCCTTTGCGTTTTGTACGGTGAAGTCCAATAAATAAATAATCACTTTATAAGAGGAATAGGTGCCGACTACGTTACTCACCTTGGGGCAACTACTAATATAAAATATAATGACCAATTTTCTAAATGTATGAAACGATATTTTATGTATTCGAGAAGTTTTGTTTTGCGTGTTTTATTTCATTTATGCTTCTTATAATCAATTCTTGTGTTGGTTTGGACTGTTATGTTTACCTTCGGATGGCGATTCTCTAATAAATACAAAAAGACAAATGTAATAAATAGGGCTGTCGCAGAAGATAGTAATACAAATTTAATGAATTAAATTAACGGGTATCTTCAGCACGAATCATGTGTCACATTGAGTAAAGCGTCAGAATTTTGTATTGCGTTTTAGATGTCATTTAAAGTGCAATATAAAATAAATAAAAATTATTGTAATACCCACGCATAGATTTTGCCTTTGTAGAATTTTTTTGTTTATATATTTTTAATATTACCTTTTATTTTTATACGCTTTTTCAATATGTACCTTGAATAAAAAAATTGCTACTACTCTTATATTTTGTTATACTGAACTGAAACACGTCAAAAAATCATTCGTATACCTACTTGATGAATATCATATGAGATTTTCACTGAATGAAAAATATAACGTAGTTGGCCTATTCAATCTATTTTTTAAGAGACCAAATCACTTATCACATTGAATACAAACTGTCAAGAGTTTCAAAGATCAAACTCATTTCATTTTAGGTAAGTAATTAAATTTACCAAGGGGCATGTTATATTTTATTAAATAAAACAAATACTTTGTTATAAACTACGAATTTACTGTATTTTTACGCCAACGGGTTTCAGAGTAAATATAATAACTAAAGAATAATACAGAGCAATAAAACAATGGACTATTGTTATTATTTAGTTATTATATTTGCCCTGACGAAGCTTGATCTAAGCGAAACCGGTTTGCGTAAAAATACAACAAATTCGTGGTCTATAACAAAGTGTTTGTTTTTTTTAATATGATGTCAAACCACAAAGTGATTGTTTCTTATGAAAAAATGCTATACGACTATATTTTGTTGCATTCCTTCTTTAATTTTTATTCGTGCGTTCCTCGATAGAACGTCCTCGCCCAATGATTTATTATTATTTGATCGGTTTATGTTGATGGTGTGAGAGCGCGGGAAATCCTTTTTGAATGTTAACTTTATCCATTCAGGCATTTTCTCTGATTGTTATTAATTACTGTTCATTTTTCATTAGATTTTTTTTTCGTGGGAGATATGCCTACATTGCCTAGCCTAAGCGCTTTACTCGTACGAACTAAACCAATAATACTAATGAAGTTGTCTCCTAATTTTTTTTATTATTCTGATGAAAATCTATTAAATTTAAAGAGTTAATAAGGACAGAAAAAATAGTTTTTCGATATCTCCATAAAAATTATGAAGTAATGACCTTTCAAAGTGAACTTTGGAAAGAACGTATACCCGTGACGTCACAATTCGAATGCAGCGCCTATGATATCTACGGCCGCTCCAGGCATTTTATGAACAGTGACGTCATCGCGCGCCTATCGGCCGGACGGCGAGATTATCAACATTTTGATTAAACTGTCCCGATTTTATTGAATTATTGCATCCCCTTTCGGGAAATATTGTGAGGTTGAAGGCAGTGGGGGTGGGAAGGAATATGGGGAGATGACGGTTTTGGAAGGCGTTTCAAGTATCGTTTTCAGACGGGCTATGCCTTCGAGAATCCTCCGCTCTAAAACTAGGTGCGAATACCTATCCAATATGTGTAATCCAAAAGCATGTGTTTTTGGTTTGGAAGTTTGATCGCCTAGAAATATTATAGACAGTTCAATTAAATACGGCGAATAGAACACATCTTGGGTCTTTGCCTTAATCATGCGTTTTTTTGGTAACTCTTTTTTATAAGGCCAGAAAAAAATAAAGTTTTTGGACTGTAAAAAATACTTTGAAGTATCCAATCTACTTACGAACCCCTTTTCTAATGTGGTTTAATTGTATAATGTGACAAATTAAGTTCTTTTGAGTATGATCGTATAACTTTTTAATATTTGTGCCAAAACCTCGAATTTTGGCGGTGTTTTTTTTTTGCATAAATCAAAACAGGCAGCCTGTGTGCGGGAATTTCAATCTTATCATAAGGAGTGCGTGTTTCAGTTCGAATTTTACTAATTGGATCCCCTTTATAAAATTGGCTGAAGAAGGAGATGAGAAATGTACTAAGGCACCTGGCTATTCAGATCTCATCAGTAAGCAAAGCTAAAGCCATTTCAAGTGACATATAATAATTAATTAATCTTATTAATTATTAGTATCATAATGAATTGACGTAATGTTGATTCTTATTTATAGTGTAAAGATAATGCGTAGGAGAATAGATGACGGTAATATTGGAGGAAAGGGAAAGAAGAAGCAAGGGGAATTACAATGACCCTGCTGGCTCAGTCACATTTCTTCGTCCAACATGGCATAATAACGAAATTAACACTCTCGTTCTGAATGGGGTAATACACTTACCCCAAACGAGATTTTTGTACGATATCTAAGTTGTTACATTACGTACTGTATAATTTAGATAATCTTAGAAAAACTATTCAATAATCAAAAAAAAAAATTTCATTCACTATTCTTTTTTAATATTAAATAATATCTATCAAATTCCGACGAAATTACTCCCCCCCCCCCCCAACCCTCCACGATTGACGACTTCACCCTTCTCTTCACCACTACTTTAAAAAAATCCCCCCCCCAAATAAAGCCAGTGCGATCGTAAAAGGTGCATTTTAATGGAAAGAGCTACAATAATATATTTAAGTCACGATCGCTTTCATACTATCTTTTTTACCATTTTGCATTACTTAATGATTGACAACTGTCCGAAGATGTCCGGTTAAAACAGTAGTAAATAATCTGAGTGTTACTGGAAAGGGCAAACAGTACAGTCGCTATGCGATTTTATGGGGGACCCTAGTGACCCACCTTCGGATCGTACTCTAAATTTTACCTTCAGTTTCGTAAAGGTTAAATAAAACATTTTAAACCGGTTTTCACGATAAATCTTAGAAATAGCAAAAAAATAGAGCATCCAATTATTTTATAAATCATTTGCATAAATTCACTTTTTAGGTATCAATATATCATTGTTCGACGACCAAATGAGGATTCCCTTCACCGCTTTATCCTTGGTTGTTGCATATTTTAATTATAAGTGTTTGGTAAATTCCCACGTTTTAAACAGGCGATAGGTATCGCGCGTTTCGCTCCTGTTTTGCCCTTTCTTTTACCGTTTCATCAACCTTTTCTTTCTCGCAGTCTGTCCCAGTTCTGCCAAAACATTCGATAAAACGGGGGGCACCTAATAACAAACCGTTATCTGAAGTTTATGTAATTTAAACAGGGAAAGCATTGTTTTGTAACTTTTTTCCATTGTGTCTTTGAGCTTTTACTCCTGTTATAATGTCAGGTACACCCGCTTAGAGCCTTGTTGAAACGTAGATTTTTTTGTTTTCCTAAGTCTGTTGCCAACGCAATACATTTTATTATAATGGCTATTTGTGCCAAACTTACACTCTCTTACTTGTTCACTAATACATCTTTATCATCTTCTATACTCTATACGCACATATGTTGTTTGATTAGTATCTTCTCACCAGCATCCAATCTCCAAATAATGTTGCAAGCTTTGGTTCGGTATTCTCACATCAGTGGACTTGGCATAATATTTACTTTTTTGCTGTTATTTCTTACTGTTATTTTAATATTTCTATTAAATTTCAAATGCTTCAGTCAAAGTCTAATCCTTCTTTAGACATTTGTTTTTTTCCTTACAAACCTCTCCACACTAGACAACCAGTTTCCAAGTGGATGCCTATACGGTATAATATAATATAAGTGCGCAAACGTATAATTAAATTTTTTAGTCTATACATTAAAAAAAAATCTTAAATTTTCCATTCAAAGTCGTATGTCGGTATAAGCTATGTAACATTTCTCTCTCTTTCTCGCAAACCACACCATGTAACATAAAGACTTCCAACGGACCTCTCAGCAGCAGGATTAAATGCGCACTTTGTGCAATATATATTTCCACCCTACATACCATATACTCGTATTTATGGAATATAGCTGTATGACAGTTAATTCTCTAAGGGCATGATAACACACACAAGTAAAAATACTAATTCAGCTACTATTCGCCTTTGTCGCAAATTATATTGATTTATACATAGACAATGTTATTGTTGAATTTGTTTGTGAAACATTTTAAATATTTTGTTGTATTTTGTGAATACGAACTATACTATCGATGTGCCCACTATAATATATTTTACACTTGTCACTAGTATAATTATTTTTTTTATCATAAAATATGTAAAAGCCCCCGAAGGGCGTATACAATATAATGTATATATATATATATATATATATTTTTTTTTTTTTTAAATAATTTGTTCGATTTTCCGTGAATAGTTTAATATGTATACCGTTGATAGCTCAATGTTAATCTCTTCCTCTTTCCCACAAACGACATACGTGACACAAAAGACGTTACAACGTATCTCTCAGCGGCAGAATACCATGGGCATATTTTGTCCAAAGCACTTCCACCTGTTTACTTTGTATGGGACGTCCCACCAACCCATTTACACGGCCTACACACACAGAACACAGTTCACACACACTGAGACCGGTGTGGCGATCAGCTGATGTGGCGTGACGTTGCCGATGCGTGTCAGGTGAACACAACATTGAACGGACGTTTTATGTTTAAATTATTCACATTTTATTTAGTTTGTTATAGTTTTACTAAACTCTTTATTACGTGAAATTCAAATCAGGTCGGTACATTCCAGAAAAGTCATTTCAATTTGCTACTTTGCATTATACCTACCTACTTCCTGCTTTGGTCGTTTAATGTAAAAAAATATTTACCTAATAATTAAAATGTATATTTGCTTAGTTAAATGAATGTGGAAAATTGTCAAATATAACATTTTGTGTAAATCAGGTTTTTATTTTATATTCTTTGCAAAGCGTTCTAGAAGTGATTTAAAAATGTACAATAATCTAATATTATTTCTGTTATTATTATACTATAAATTCGTTTATCTAAACATTCCCTGTCGGAAACTTCCTTATTTATTTATTAGGGGTAGAAAAATCAATACAGACACGATTTGAATGTGTGCACACTGCACAAACGTGTAAAAACAAATTGGTTACATGAAAATTCAGTACACGTATAAATGGATTATTTCTATAGCGCCGCTTTCGCGAGAGTATCATCTCAAGTGCGCTAAAGCGCTGTAAACAACACAATTTATCCAACTTATCACTTGGGGTTATATCTTATAACTTACATCTAAAATTTATTACAAATGGCTTACAGCTAAGATTTATAACTTGTAATCTGGAAACTAACTAATTGAGACTTACTTCTAAGAAGTTATAAAAAGCTGTTGACTTACAACTAAGACTTAAAAAAAGTAACAAACATATTTATGAACAGGTGGCTCTTAACAATATTGTTATACGACTAACAACTATGGTTTAATATTAGAGACTTACAACTAACATACTTATTGTACATTAAAGTAAGTACACTCGAATTGATAGTACATAAAAATGCCATTGCAAAAAATATCAATTTCCGAAAAATTTTAAGTGATAAGGTATAGGTTAGATAAATAATGTTGTAAAGCGCCCTCGAGGTGATTTTTCACACAAAAGGGGCGCTTTAGAAATAATCCATTTATTATTATTATTATTTACAAAGCTGGATAATTAATTTAAACTATTAAACACGGCATTATAAAATAAAATAAAACTGTTATTTACGGATTGCGTATCGTTATTGCGAAAAGATAAAATTTTGAGATGCCAAAATATAGGAGGTTTATAATAAAATTAAAAATCAATGTGGTGTATGTCTGAATAAATTTCCGTCTAACGTCTATTTCCAATCAATCTTCTATATATAGCTCGAAATTTAATGTACTAAATAATAAATTTTCATGATTTTATAGACTACCATTTTCACTATAAGTCAATATTAAAGTTTTTATTTGTCTGTGCATTTCGGCTGTTATTTTCTAGTTTGTTTTGAATGGGTAGGTACTGGAATCTATGAATAATTTAGGAAAGTTTCAAAAGTTTTTAGGATGTCTATTCGTTTATAAGATTTGGAAATATCTTGTTACTTACTGTCTTTTCATTGTCTTACTTTAGTACGTGTACCGTCACCTTCATTGTAGAACCGGCTTCATTCACCAGACTGGATTTCCTAAATTAGACCAGTTTCATAAAATAATATTAAACTTTAAACTCAGCATCTTCCCATTCTCGTGTCCAGTTAAATTTCCTGCAATCACGTACATTTTTAAAAAAGAAGAAAAAACCTCTTACCTTTTTGCTCGGCTTCGAGTAGATCAGACCATACGTCGCTGCGCGAGCATTGCGGGCCAAACAAAAATCGAATAATCCAGTAACCGAAGAGAAAGACGCATCCCTGAATAGAATTGTGGAATCAGTTCTCGGCATGCAAAGCGGATACGGTTAATATAATTCAACTTTTTGCCGTAGTGTCTGATAATTTTACCTGCGAGTGGTGCGCGATGTGGACGCGTGCGCGCGACTCGTGCATCAGCTGTGCTGCGGCAGTCCCCTCTCGGCCGCGCCGCAGTGAAGTTGTCGCGGAAAGCGCTAGTCTCACGTCGCACCGCGGATTGTCATACTGACGTTTCGTTGCCGGCATTCGAATTTCAAAACATTACACCACTTTTCGGCAGGCGCTCGTGTTTTTACGTTTCCCTCCGCAGTTTACTTCGGTCGCAACCAGTGATGTTACAGAAGCTTTACTAGATATAATAGTTGGTATATTTCCAGTGTTCCGCTGTGGCGTTTTCCCCATTATGATGTGTTTTTTGTTGTTCAATCGTTGTATTATCCGCGGATGTTTTTGTGACATCTCGCTGAGACTGAGATTGTTTGGCTCTGGGAGCATGCGGCACGACCGTTGTTTCGCTTCATTGTCGGAGATAATTATATCCGCGAAGCGTGATTGCGTGATATTGGACAATCGCGAACACTGCTATTTCGATCGCCAGCCCGAGGCCAGTGGCCCTTTTAAATATACCTCGAAACTTTCTCACTAAACGCATAAAAAAGAGTTCAACTCCCACGAAGATTGCCTCTCCGCGTGTCCCTCGGTCGCTCGGCAGTCGGCTTGCCATTGCCATTGTTTGTGATGTCTGTCAAAGGCGAAGGTCCCACGCTAATGCTGATTGATCGCTACTTTTGCTCCGAGGAACACTAACTATTTATTATTGAACCGAGGTAAAGCAAACGAAAGTACCGCTATACGCTAAAGGTCGACATTACCTACGCAATGAAAAATTTTTAAATCGTCAAAATGATCGTGTTATCTTTCATGTATACTATGGTACCTGCAATATTATGACAATACGAGTTGTTTCTATATCATCGAATGTCAATCAACGTCGTTATTGCACTGTTATCATATCACTGTGACCGATATCAGCCAATTCAACTAATTATTCATAATAATAATACACGTTTATCCACGATACTGAATGCTGAATACTGAATACTGAAGTGGCTGTAATTTATCTTTTGTGTGTGATTAAGGTTTTTACATCCATTGCAAGATTAAAGAAAGTGATTTGTCGCGATGTAGAAACGTCATCGTGACGATCATCAAATCAGTCGCGGCTGCATACGCGCGGCTTTTAAAATTTTGTGAAACTTGGCTTTACGTCAAAACTGTGTTTATCAACATTTTAAAATTTTATAACCAGCTCTCGCGATAATTTTAAACATAAATAAAAAATACTGACTGCGTACTTGATTCGTGTTTGCTTTTGAATTTTGATGTAACGTACAAATATTTTGGGGACGTTATTGGAACTTTTTCAACGTTTCGTATACCGAGTAATGAGAATAACGTTGTTTTTTGCTATACTCGTTATTTTTACCTATTTAAAATCTAATTATAAGAACCATACATATGGTAATTACTTTATATTATAATAAAAACAACTCGATAAATCAAAACAACCGCTCCGAGAAAAATGGAACTAACTCAAATAATTAAGTTTTCGATTTACTTCTATTCTGGGAGTCATAAATTATTGCCATGTTGAGGAAAATACTAAAGAAGTTGTAAAATACATTCTGAATTGAATACATCTGCACTTAAAAAAAAACTTACACAAAAACACAAGAATATGAACACGATTTTTAAACATTGAAATGGCTCTCCTGCAAAATTTCATAAAATGAGTTACTGCCTTCTTCCTTGGAGCAATACACTTTCATTGATAAAGTCTTATCTTGTTTCACACAGTCTAATAACTAGGTCAATAAATAATTACAGTCTTCCTTCAGGTGAGCAGTTCGTTGATTCGTGTAAGTGGTCACCACTTCCAAAGGAAACAACGTGGGCTGTAGCTAGGTAGGTAACTACCCACTGGAAAATATCATTTTCTCGAACACGATAATCATACAACCTCGAGTTATAGTTTTTCATCCTGTTGACAAAATGAGAATGTACGCTATGGGAATTGGGGATATCCCCGTGCTCTGAAATTAAGTGGATTACCAAGCATATATTATACCTACTGCTAACGTCCGTATGTATGTTCATTTTGTATACATTCACATGTCCACATGCTGTGAAATATGGCTTCTGTCTGCATGGTTGACATTCAAGTGTTTCAAAGACACTACTCATATAAATTATTTATCGTAATATAATCGATGCTGATTGATATCTTTGCCTCGGTAAATCGTCCGTTGGATATTTTCAATATCGCCCTGGTGAAATACCTACCAACATACATAATGGAAATATAGCTCGAATTGGCAAAACCCGTGTTTCGTGGCCAGATCTGAATAGCCAGGTACCTCCCAACCTTTCTTTTTTGCCATCTTCCCCCCCCCCCCCTCTTCAGCCATGCAAAATACATAAATTTTGAATACTATCACTGATGTCAGAATGAAGACTTGTATTAACGCACCAATCCAACGGCTGGAGGTAACGGCCAGGTGATATTGGCACCAGCCTAGTTCACTGCCGTTCACATTCGTTTCGCGTGATTTTTTCTGCAGTAAGCAAATTATAAAATATTTATAAATTAGTCAAACATACTTAAAATATTCGGTATTTGTAAACATGTCGAACCCTTCTAGTTATTTGCCGTCATGCTTTAATTGGTGGCACGCCTAGCTCGCCCCTCCTTATTTTGGTTTCTTGTTGCGTGTTTGGACATCTCTATATATTTGCTCTGTGGATGGCATAGTTTTCCTGGGTCTTGTGTAACAAAAGACAGATTTAATTTAATGTGACTTTGTTACTTTTACTAATAGATTGGATATAGATATAGTTTTCTTCCAACGTACGAAGAGTCGACGCAATCTATCCAGTCTAGTCATGTAACAGTTTACGAAACGAGATGATGAACGATCCCTCATAGCTCACAGCGACTTACCTCTTTGGGAAATAATAATAGCGTCATGTTAAAAAATCTATGAAAGTCACGGCACGCGTCTAACGTAACGGGGTCAAACAATAATATGGCCAGCACTCTGCAGTAATCATTCTCAGTCTTACCCTAAAGATATTACACAGATTGAACAACGTTTCTATGTTTTTTTATTCCTCAGGTACATATTATTATCATAAGTTTCTACATCATTTAAACCGTAACGAAACAATTCAAATCGGAGAAAGATTTTGAATTCCACTGTAACATTAATATTTGAAGGTTTTATTGCGTAAATAAAAATAGTAACGCTTAGTGTATCAAAAAGTAATAGTGCGCGTCAAACAGTAACAAGTGTGTCAGTTCTCCCGATTGTATTGGATCAAATCTGATAGTCTGGTGTTGGTCGGTTGGTTGTCTGTTTGGTCGGCATCCAGTACCGATGCGGTTGTGGTGTGGAGTGGGTAGTGGCTGTCGGTGGTAGCTGTTTCGCCTGGGATGCTTCGCTCGCCCGCCCACCACCAGACGGTGGGCGCCCCGGCCGCCCTGCTGGGCCTGCCGCCCGCGCCCCCGCGCCTCTCGCTCTTCGACACCTGCCACAGGAAGATCCGCCTCATTGGCGGGGGGCCCGTGGCCTTCCTCGGAGGACTCGTTGCGTAAGTCTCTACTCTGTACCATTATTCCCGATCCTTTAATTTTCTCCTAGCACAACGTCTTCTTTAACGCTTGCTAAGTATGGGGTGGGAAATAGGCCTCCTTCAATGTTTCTCGTGTGTTGGTCAAGACCTGCCATTTTAGCCCTTCGTATATTTTTAAATAGTCACCCCATCTCTGTTGCAGTCTTTATTTGTTCTTCTGTTTTTCAATTCTGTGTCCGAGAGGTCAATGGTTCTATGCCCATTTTACCTATTTTATAGAAATCCACAAAACAGTTCTCAAAATTGATTTACCTCTAAATGCTTTGTGACATAGGACTCATTTTTGATTGACAAGTGATTTCCCTGACGATGCGGCTTAGGGAAGAGTGCTGTTTACCTTTATATAGATAATCAAATTCCGAACGAAATAGTGGATGTAACTCATTTTCGGTATTTTTGAACATAGGACCATTGGACCTCTCAGGTAGAGTTTAATAAGGTGCTGCATCAATATCAGTTTTGCTATTATCTTTGAAATATCTGTGACGTGGAATGGTCTCTTAGTCATATATTTGTTCCTATGGTTCTACTGCTGAAAGCTACGTTGTAACCTCCCTTTCTGTTGCATGCGTCGATTATAAGGAAGATGGAGAGGTAACAACAGAGCTATCAGGGTTAGGACCATAGGAACAGCTGTGTGACTTAAATAATAATAATAATAGTTGGATGATTTGTATTGCGCCGTTTTTCTGAAAAATCACCTCAAGGGCGCTGTACAAATATGTCAATTATGTACAAACAGATTCAGAAAAACATACTTACCTGGCAGGTCGCTTCAGATGAACACAGTTTTATTAGAAAATTTATATATAGAGATGATAGTTTTACATGGTTATTTGTTGCTCCTTTTCTATTGATATTACATTTATTAGATGATTGGTGGCACAAGAAGAGTTGGTATTTATTGAATTGTTGGTATTAATTTTTAGGACTGGAAAGTATTCATAAAATGAATTTTAGGACTCGAAAATATCTATAAAATTACCTTAAAAAGCGTAAGAAGCTTTTAATAAATATTAACGTTTTTTTTTTTTTTATTTTACACTTTGGTTATTTACAGTGTTGCGGGCTGTGGACGCATTTGCGCACCGATGCGTGAATTTTTAATTTAATTTAATTTTTTTTTTTTTTAAAGACTTCTAATCTCACAGATATTGTCAAAATAATAGCAAAACTGATATTGACCCAACACCCTGCTAAACTAGAAACCTGAAGGGAAGCGGAAGACTGCAGCAGACATGTGACTTCTCTTTCTGTTACATCGTCGTTTTTAAGATGGGAGAGCTTACAACGAAGCTATCAGCGGTATGCCTAACCCGAAATTGTGAAGTAGGTACTCCTCGATATCGATGAACTACATGATATATAAATTGGAGCCCTTGAGAAGATAACCTCAAAGGTTCATGTTTTTTTTATTTCGTTGGGTTGTTTGTCTATCCATCCAACGGTTCTTGTTAATATATTTCTAAAAAATCGTATGTCCTTCAAAATGACTGTCAAAAATATGGCAAGTTTGTTTAAAAACTCGTGGCGTGGCGCTGTAATCAACCACTGTTTTAATCATTGTACAATTGTTATTTTTATTCCTCCTATCACAGTAAATTCTCCATATTTTGAAGAAAAAATAGCAAATGTCACGTTAACTTTTTACTTAATATTTAATTATACATACTTAATTATTAATATTTGCTATACCTATTCAGTGCATAAAAGGTTAATCTATGATTTATTATTTTAAAGAATATATAAAAAGCATCAGTATGGTATTAGTTTAAATGGTATTTAGTTTAAATGCTCTCCTGAAAAAATATTTCATTTGTGACATTTGAGGTTTTCTTCCCGAGGTCTTCGATTACTATCTTACCAAAACTCGGAGTGTAATCTGTATTGAGACGTGCGTTTTGTGTATTCCGTGAATTGAACACCTCATATTTGCTAAACCTTCTAGCGATTCTGCCGTCGTAAGTATTGTCCTAACTAGGAGTGTATTAAGATACCTCTTGCCAGTAGTTACCTAATCTAAATCAAACAATTAAATCACAACTTTTATCATCAAGTCGCACATTCTGACTAGGAAATTATTTATTTGTGATGATTATGGTAATATTATATTCACTAAACGTGTTTTCTCACTCTATTGACGTGTCATAAACTTATTGCAACGTATTTAAAAACATATATTTTACTTGTTTTTCGTACTCTACTATAATGCGCAAATAATTCTGACAGTCCTTACCTACACATAGATGATGCATTCTGCCTCTCTCGACTCTGCAGTCTGCGGCGTCACGTCGTGGTTGATGAAATCTGAACCTTCAAAGCTTTGTAACATACTATTATTATGCTCAATCAGGAAAGAAAAAGGAAAATGAGGAGGGTGAAGCTTGAAATCCAGAAGATACCTTATATACTATCAGTACATAATAGATTTTGTAATTTTTTTAATGGAAAAAATGCAAATAAGTAGTTTTCTATGAATCAAATTCAGGATTATTTAACCTAATATTTCTGTTTTTGGTAGTGACAATTCGTGGTGGAATTCCGTCATAATGGTTTTTAAAAATGATTTTTAAACAAACACCTTCAAATGGGTGATAACAATTAATGGAAGTAAGGTATTCCCTAAATAAATGCATGGTAAATTAGTCGATAAAACCATTGTGCATATGCCTTAACGCTGGCAATAACCAAATATATGGAAATTCAGTTGTACAATCTACAATGAGAAAACCCAATAGTAGATTCAGAATTAGCTAAGCATTTATTATATATTATAAATGCATTATAAAATCATCTTGATAAAAACACAATGTAACCCATCTTTAGTTTTTTAAAACCAAAAACCAGATAGGTATACACAGAGTTATAATATTGATAAATACAAAATATCTTAAGCCCTACATCATTTAAATCAGGATACAGCAATACTGATTAATAACATTTATATAAACTCATAGTTTACAACCTCTGATACCCAAAATTGTATGCCATAGTAAGAAAAAATTGTACCAGTCTGAAGATGGCCGTGGTAGGCTAAAACCGTTCAGGTCAAAAATAAAATGTGGAGAGAAGTCTGAATGGTTTTAATAAACAATTATTTAACCTTTTTTATTATCAGCTTTTTGCACTTCGTCTCATTCATTTTTTTCCCCATGTCCTTTTCGATTATGGGACCCATCGCTCCGACAAGACACTTCTCTGGGCTACCCCGTCCTATTCAACTTCAACGGCCAGCTTCCCCTTTTCCAACATTTTACACCAAAACTCTTAATTATTTATAATTTCTTCAATCGATTGGGTATTCACTTTGTGGCGTCATTATTAATAAATGAATTAAAAAATATACAATTGGTGAACACAAAGCATATTTTATAATTAATTTCTTAATTATATAATTATAAATACACTTTGTATACACCACTTTCATTAAAATATATAAATATTTCGACATGTTTCGACAGCAATGCTATCATCCTCAGGAATAAATGAATACATCAATTAATTATTTACTTAATTATTTCTCCGAAAGATCTGTAATAATTTTGTGGCGTCATTATTAATATAATTAATAAGAAATACTTTGTTTACACCACCGTTTTAATATATAAATATCTACATGTTTCATGTTTCGTTAGACAAACTACAAAAAAGTATTTTCATATGAAGCGGTAACTTGGTGATGTGACATTATAATTTAAAAAATAAAAAAGTAACTTTGTTTACATCACATCAAAAGTGATGTAAACAAACTTATTGTTTTATTTTTTAAATTACAAAAAAGTAGTTTATTGCGGCTTTTTGCATGTTTTTTTGTAAAATGTCTTAAATTATAAAAAAAAATACATGCAATGATTCCCTCATCAGGATAAACAGTATACTAAAAAATAATGACAAGTATAGGTAAGTAATTAATTAATAAAAAATGTAAAAATAATTGAGAAGAAAATCATTATAGAATATTAAATGTAAAAATTGTATTAGAAATTTAAAAAAGATTTTTATTTTATTTATTATATACAGTGGTGTAAACAATATACATCTTATTCATTATACTCTTAATTATGGTTCAATGCGTTTGCATTGAATTTGGCTTAAATTATCATAACATTGTGTGATAATTTTATAGTACTCTTACATTTATCGTCCTGATTTATAATAAATACTCCGTTCGCGGTAACTAGAGTACGTGATCACATATCATAGGACCGATAAACTGTTCCCGTATCCAGAATTCCATATGCGAATAAAATAAAATTATGCAACATCCATGTGCAGCAGTTTCCTCAGGTAAGCTTATGTCCGTCGGGCCAGATGTTTAAACCGTTGTTGCTAGGTGAACGTTATGCATCAAGGCATTATACGTTTCCGTACGGTTCTGTTCTGCCATTGATAACGTCATTATATCAGTTTGGTCTGCTTCCGACGTTTACGTATAATATTATTTTTCGCTCAACTTAGGTCCGGTTGTTTGAACGGTTTGGATCGTTTACCTTATGTTGTTAAAATTGTTATAAAATGGTGATGGTAACTCTCTAAAAAACAATCCATTTACCAATGACCGTGGGTTGAGATGGTTAATATATTATTTAATTTAGGCAAACTTCAATTTTAATGGTTTAGAATGTTTTAAATTTCTGATAACTCGATCGAACAATTTAATCATCAAAGATTTTAATAACTGCTTTTGAATCACGATTGAAACAACAGGGTCTTAATGCTATCATATCTAGTGCCCCAGTGGCGACACCAAACCAAATGTATATAGCCCTCTGTGGCACGGCATTGTCCTATCCTTAGGGTTAAAGACATTTTGCTTAACAGCGATTCCGATTAAATGTCAATGACAATACACTTTAAAAAGAGTTTATGGTTTAATTATCACAGAATTATTCAAAATTACAGGTGCATCACACATTCATACTTAACAAATGTAGTTTATTATTACTTGTAGTTTATTATTTTCAGACAATCGTATCCATAAATTGAAGAAATTCACCTGTAAATTGCTTAGCTAGGCTAGCCGGTTAGTACTTACCTAAAGTCATTAAATAAATAAATAAAAAAATTAAAAAAATTTAATTAAATTAAAAATTCACGCATCGGTGCGCAAGGGCGTCCACAGCCTGCAACACTGTAAATAACCAAAGGGTAAAATAAATAAAATAAAAACGTTAATATTTATTAAAAGCTTCTTACTCTTTTTAAGGTAATTTTATAGATATTTTCGAGTCCTAAAATTCATTTTATGAATACTTTCCAGTCCTAAAAAATTAATACCAATAATTCAATAAATACCACCTCTTCTTGTGCCACCAATCATCTAATAAATGTAACATCAATAGAAAAGGAGAAACAAATAACCATGTAAAACTATCATCTCTATAAATAAATTTTTCTAAAACTGTGTTCATCTGAAGCGACCTGCCAGGTAAGTATGTTTTTCTGCATCTGTTTGTACATAATTAGTTAAGAAATATTTGTACAGCGCCCTTGAGGTGATTTTTCACAAAGACGGCGCTATACAAGTCATCCAACTATTATTATTATTATTATGATAATTATTATATTTTTTAGAATTTAAATCTCTTTTTTCGGCTTTTTGGTACATGTACTTTACAAACATCGCAATTTCGTTAATTCGGTTCATTTAATAGCATTATTATGCGACAAATGACTCACTAATAATGTTTTAAGTAAATACTTACAATATTTAGTTTTTCTTTCGTTAAAACTACGCAAATATCGATATTTTTTATAGAATATTATTCGCTGAATAACAGCTGTCATCTGAGAGAACCCGAACCGTAGTTAAGCAGCAAGTATTTAAGACTAAGGAAAAGGATAATGCTTTATCCTTTAAAAAAAACGGAATCAGGCCTCCGCTTGGTGTCGCCACAATTTGGTGGCCTACACCAGCGTCGACGCGTGTCAACCAATAAAATGTATGGTTGCTCAATCACCCGAACAGTGGACATCATGGTGGCGCCTGGTGACTGGTGTTCCGGTGAAATACGGGCATTACTGTTTTCCTTAAACCGCTGGCTTATCAACAAAGTCTATTCTCCCCAGTTTCAATGCTAAGTAATTGGAATGTTCCGGCTATTTCTGTGATATCATTTTATATGGTAATGGCTATAAGTGGTATTTGTCATTTAGGCGTAGTAATACTTCATAACTCTTCCTTCCTCTTCGCCGTGATTTACTAACACGGGTTTCCCATTAGCTGCGGAATAATCCATTTCACACGTCCATATAATCTATTTAGCATTGCGAATCGGATTCATTCAACTTCTGGGTGTGAGGTATTTTTTCGCACTCAATGTGCAAGTCCTTGACTCGACCTCACTAAGGTAACATTATTATTAATATCATCATAATTCATAACATTATATGTAGCTTGGCAAATATCGCGTGTTTTCGATCATCTGTTATGAATTCATATGTACGTTTGTCAAACTCCGTGGCAAACGGGTAAAGCTTGACTCGGGACCCAGAGTCCGTGGGTTTAAAACCCGATTAAAGTTAATAAATAAAATAAAATCATATGGGGCGAATTATTTTCGCCTCGTTCGTGAAAAAGACTACAGTTCATATTAATAATAATAATAAGAGTTAATTTCTATATATGTGAAGGTTTACCTCAAATGCGCTTTACACTAACTAACCTAACCTAATATAATTAGAAAATAACAGAAATGCTATATGTATGCAAATTAAATCTATGGCTTTATAAGCAGACAAACTCACTTACATGAACATTTTATATATTATATAACAATTTAGTATACGCTAATGTTGTGAATAATCAAATGTAAAGTAGGTATACAAAAGAACAATAAAATATTTTATGACATTATGTACCTACGTGGTTTTCATTAGATACTAAGGGCGTTGAATAACAATGATACACGTGGGGAAAAACCGCAACTAAATAAGTTATGGACGTTCAATAGAAAAAAATGAATTTTATTTCTACGTACATGAAGTTATATATTTGATAGGGTTTTTTTAAAAACATTTTGGTTTTTCAACTCTTCTAAATTCTGGATGTTAACAATATTTGGGGAAGCTTTTTCCAGATGACCGGGCAGGATATACGAACAGCGCGATCAGAGTACACGATTCATAATAGAAGTATTGCTTGAAATGGCTCTTGACCAGGTACTTCCTAACCTATCTCCTCATCCTCACTTCCTTCCGCCTCACAAAATTGGTGATGCAATAAATTTAGTATAACTTATGTACTTGGGACTCTGGTGTGGTAATACATTCTTAAATTCTTTGCTGCTGATTTCATATGTAGAGTTAACTAATGTTCCCATAACAAGGCACATTCCATTCCTCTCGCAAGCAGATCACTCATAACAGTGATAACGTTTACCTCGCTGTATATCATAATTATAATAAACATTGCTAACATTGAATTGGTCTCATTAGCTAAGTTGGTTAAGCGGTTGCCCCGGATAGGCAGAGGTCCCGGGTTCGAGTCCCAGATGCAACTGAATTTTTTTTTCTCTCGTTTCTTTTTCCGTTTTCATGTTTCATTTAGGTTATGTTAATATTATTTTCTACAATGATTAAATATTAAAATGAGGTTTTTAAATCTCAATAAAAATAATTAATAGTTAAAAACTAAAAACGAATCCTCTTTTTTGTCCCGCTTTCTTTACGGTATCATGTAAAAAAAGATAAATCTGTTTACAAAGAATAATAAACTTATTGTTTAACGATAATTGGTAGGCAATCAGTCATCCACCGCAGTGTTCATTTCACAAATAGGCCATCCGTTAAAGTAGCGATGGTTTCTGCAGTTTACCCATTTAATTAGATAGCAGGTAACAACGGCAAATAGCAATAGCAATAGCTAATTTTGTAATTAGAAACTTGCAGATAATGGGCGAGGCAAATCGGCCGACAAACAGTAGTTGTTTCTGTCAGCCGGCGCACGAAGGTATACGTATGCATTACTAAATAATTCCAGCATATCGGACATTAACAAACATCGGCGCGGTTTTTCAATCAAGCGAACATCCTCTTAAAATTGGTTACCAAATGATGCATCTGAAATGTGTACGTAATGATCAATAAAACGTGTTATGCATAAAATAATTATTAAATTGGGGTGCCTTTTCGTCAACGATCTCGTGCAATAGCAAGATGAACCCGAGAGCGATGATCTCGTTACGTTTATGCATGATATTGTAATTAATTCAAGAATCGTCGTTCTTTTGGATTCATTCTCTCTCGTAACTCCTTCATTTTTAACAATGCCAGTTTATTACGGTCACTCGGAATTAGAATCACCGTTATGTTGCTATTGTTTCTTGTCCTAGCCTGCCATTTTTTTAAATTACCAAGTGGTTTTACGTGCTTGCAACTCTTTGGATTAATGACTGTCGTAATGTTAGTTGATAAACTTAATTTTTCTATTTGTTCAATTAAAGAAAACGTCTGTTAGCTAAGGTAATCTCCTTTTCAATACAAATTACTCCCGATCAAAAGCCATCAATAATTCACGTCTCTCTTCCACACATCACAATGACTTACATTACTTGGTAATAATTAAACATCGGATTTTATGCATTTGTCTCGCCTAATGCACGTTTGAGCCTTTTCCCGTCATTAATGCCTATTTAAATCATAAAATTCTTCAAAATATGAGCTGTTGAAATTAGAAATTGTCGATATTCTTTTCTATCTTCAGAATCAGTTTATCTTTCACTGGAAAATTTTTGAAATAATTTTTTTTAGAGATATGAGATATTTTTGAGAAAGCTGTTATTTTCCTCCAGAAATACACTAGCCACAATAAAAATATTCCCGAAGAATCTGTTTATCATTTACTTTAGACATTTTTAGTGTATGTAATCCGATACTAATCTAATAATTAATAATGGAGTGGTCGGTATTTATTTATTTATTACTACATATATACCAAAAAACACATTTTTTTAATTTTACTGTGCCCGTCTCACTTGGGATATTCTGTTGTTTTTTTTAAATTACGAGTATATTTCGGTGGGTAGTTGCCTGGCATTCGGGCGGATCGTGCTAGAATCCCACAGACGGTCCTGATATAGGTGCTCTCTTTAGTCACTCCCGCTAGTGTCTGTACTAAATCTTGAAAGAAGTATCGCGTATTCGCCTGAACCGACCCAATCAGAACGAGGTGTGAAAAAGCTATAGTCACACGAAAAACAATAAACCGTACAACATCATGCCTGCTTGGATAGCGTGTTTACTGTTCATGAAGTGAGGTTATGGATTTACAGCATTTTCAGTAGTTAGGTATTGCAGTCTGTTATAGCTGGGCGAGCGGCGCGTGGAGTGATCACTGCTCACTGATCAGTCACTAGAGCATGGCAACAGCTGATGTGAGACCGACTGTCGAACGTTTCCTTTGTCCGGTCTTGTACGGTAATCGATACAGCCCAACTCCACATGGGATGGTATTGCGTACGGTGTACGGTGTACGCAATCTGCCTTTTATCCGGCTTCCTCCCCACTGACTTTCAACACCACCTTATCGCGTGTACCTAACAATGTTTAGATGGAAAGTAACCCTTGTGATTCACATTGTTGCGTTATGCGTTGGTTCTTCATTCTATGAGATTTCTAATCAACTCGCGTAAATAATAAATTAGCGACCTCCCCTTTGCAGAGAGACGCGATATACAAACTAGAGCGACATGTATTGTTATAACGGAGCAAAAAAGGATTCTATTGTATGGACTATGGACGACCATCCACAACATAGATAAAGCGAACGCTGCCGACGTGCCGACACAAAACAAGGTTCTTTGTTCTTCCATCTTCTGCGTCCCGCGTATCCAGTTGGGTCCAACGCGTCCAGACGACTGACCTGTGACAACATTGGACCCGTTCGTAACTTCATAGCGACGTGAAAACCAGTCTAAAAAATAACAGAACTGCTTTTATGCTAATGAGGAGACCGGCTCTCACTGTCCGATGCGACCGCTCGCCGTATAACAGGAAACTATATTAATTATCCTGAGCAACTTAACTCGTTTTCTGCCTAGACTCGATACCGGTCAGTCTACATCACTCATCATCGGGATCGATGGTCGCGTCGCCGACAGCTATTCACCATTATTTGTGTGGAGACTGGAGACGAAGACGTCTCGCTGCACTCGAATTATATTATCCGAACCGTGGTCACTTACATCTTCCGCTGGCCCTGCCGCCGCGGCCGGTAGTGCCACTGCCAGTGCCACTGCCACTGCCACTGCCAGTCCTGCCACTTATCTGCTCGACGAGATAATAAACATGTTGCAATAACCGCATTATGACTCCCGCTCGTGCGACTATGTCGTCCGCGATAATGGCGTATTAAATATCCTCATTTCATATGCTATTTTATACACTGCATGGAAGTGAAGCGAGTGTTTTCGAGTGAATCTATTTTTTTTTAACTTCTTAATTAACTTTTAATTACATTAAACTTTTTGCTTGCCAGCTGTGTATTGGACCGTGTGCCGCGCCAAGTTAATTAAAAAAACTGTAAATATTATTATTTTTTTTAAGTTTTCCTGAAATATAACACTGTAGATTCGTGTTTCTTACCCGAGATGAGGTCAATGTTATACAGTTCATATTTCTAAAAAAACCCACCGCTATATTACTGATTTGTTTATTCGCAGTGAATCAGCTTATTTTATTTGGACGTAACATTGAATTTATTATTGCTTGGCAATCTCGCAATTCCAGACCCCAGCCGATGCTTCAAACAAAAAGGTGTTTTTTTCGGACAAAACTCACTTCAAATTTTTTTTTCCCGGAGGATAGTAAGCACCTTGAAGTATTGCCATAGTAAAACGGAAGTGAGTTCTGGAGTCGACGTCAAAGAAGAATAGCACAATGGAAGTTGACACCTTATTTAAGAAATGTTTATTTTCTTATCTATTGTCAGAATGTATCTCTTACTACCTGTAAATTAACTCCACTAAAATCTCGTAATACAATTTTTACTATGTTAAACTTTTCACGGCATTGACAGTCTGCGACATATATATTTATATAATATATATTTAAAAAAAAACTTGTTATCGTTTGTGTTATAATGCCTTGTTTAATTTATAAGCGAGTTGCTAACAATATTTACGGTAATTTAACGTTATTATCTATTTTTATAAAAGTACACAAAATATTTTTATTGTGAAAAAGGTATCTACTGTAGAAATTATCAAAGTAGGTGCTATATATTATTATTATTATTCCTTTTTAAAACATTTTTTTTCTCTTATTTTATCGTCTCTGGACCATTGAATCCATAAAGCCATATGTATATACTACTTGAAACATCCAGCCGTGGTAAATTTCCATTCAGGTATCATCCCTTCTCTTCCATACCTGACTTCTGAGTTATGGTTCCTGTACAGTGTACGTTGTCTCGTCAATCTCAAAGCTTTACGACCCATTGTTATATTGACGATCTGTCCCTTTTACCTGAAATAACTGCCAAACCTTTGCTACGAATGCACTAAATTTCACGCCGAATGTCCCACTGCTGTTGCCTGTTTGACCTGTCTGACGGAGAGGAGAAGATTATTTGATAAAATTGTAAATTTCAGGTTTCCCGTAGAATTTTGAATCAGGGTCGCATGAAACTGCTTCGCTTCCTGGATCGAGAACCTCGTTAGGGTTTTTTTCTTCTTCGGTGCATTCTTCTACAAAGAGACCGACGAAACCAGCGGAAATGGGGCGGCATATTATGCGACTGCAGCTCCCGATTGCTTGATAATGCCGGATTGCGCAATTCTTCTTTTATTTGTTGTGTGTTCGGATGAAGCTGGAATTATTATCAACTTTCTCTGGTTATTACTTGGCAGACCCAGAGGTCGTGTTTTCGAAACAAAATTATCAAGAACAAGTAATTTATGAAAATATAATTTATTTCAACCTCTTTCGAGAGTGGAAAAGATACTCTTAGTATGCCCAGGTGAGAGATTACCATTTTGAAAAAAAAAAATTCTGTGCTCTGGTCACTAAACATTGCTTAGTGACCAGATTAGTGACCAGATCTTAACCCTTCCCGTGCGGTGCTATAAACCCCTTGAGCTCCGGTGCTGTACACTCAGTGCACAGGGTACATATTTAGAATTTTGTAATTTTGAAATTTGATTAAATTTATTACTTATATCAATCACTTTATTAATAGTACATATGTGCAAAAGTAAAATATTGTGTATAAGTGCTGAAAAAGGGAAAATCATCGGCCACGCTTGTACTTGTATATACATCCATTACAGCCGACGGACCGCTAGCTACTACTGATGACCGCACATCGTGGCACGGTGAGCGACACCTAGTGCTCCTCTCGCTCCGCTCGGTAAATTATATACAGAGATATTGAAATAATTAGAGACATCAAATCCGTTGACAGCACCGGCAAGGAAGGGTTTAGTCAGGTACTCTCTATCACGTTTTTTTCAGCCTCACGACACTCGCCTAATGGAGATGCCATAGATCTACTTGCTTTGGGCAATTGGAAATCTTGTGCGGTATCATTAAACAATAAACGTAATATATTACAAAATTGCTAAATTGCCCTGTCTTTTCCCTAGGGATGAGGACCGACGGGGGAACAGGTGAATCCAAACTTCTGATTGTCAACTTTTTCAATCTCATTTCGCCATTTTAGTCCAGTAATAAGTTTATTTATTTTTTAGTATGCTCTTTTACTTGTTAATTTATTTTTGGATCTTCTACATATTTCCATTTATAAAATGGGGAATGGTCCGTTTACATAGATTTATATTTAAAACGTACTTGGGATGGGGAGCATGTCTACGTTGTATGCATATACGCACGCACTGGCTAAACGTTTCCACACTGGGTCGAGGTAGCCGCTTTGCAACACGTGCAAATTATAGGTATAACGTTATAGAGCATTACAACTTACAACAATTAAATTCGCCAGGCGTGAAGTATTAAATTTTAATATCGACAAAACTGCTAAGAAATTGCCATATCTGCTTCGACGTCAAACAATAAACACTGATTTATCGAACATATTATGCGTCATTAGGTGCTGGATGGTAATACCGAATTAACTATAAATGTTTTGCTTTTGAATTCCCCAAAGTGTACTTTCTTATTGCTTCGTTAACTGTTTCATTCTAACATTGGATTAAACTAATTAGTTTTATGTTGTAAGAGTAGTTATTACCCCGCTTGGCGCGAGATTCAACACCCTTTTAACGAAACCTTAATTATCAACTGAAAAATATGGCACCTTAATACAGCATTTTTGGCAGTTAAATTGTTATTTCAAACTCTATAGCTCACGACGGAAACGATGCAGCGAGCTTAAAATACCACCTGAAAAATTCAGACAGGAAAAGTTGTGTAATTTTTATGACTCCACAGCTCACAGTCCGCGAGTTCCTGTACCTAAATATTTACTCTGACCTATAGATTCTGTTTAGAGGAATCTGTGCAAATTTCACGACGCCGAAACTCATCTTACGGGAGTTTTTTTCTGCTCCATAAGTTTCGCTTCTTTACGCTTTATAGCACGTTTTTTTCACATCTTTCATCACATATTTACATTTGTGATACTTATCGTAATCGTACTATTAAATTAGCCATTATATTTTTTTTTATTTATTCTTAAATTTAAAAAACAAAAGCATTAGCCACTCATCTCACTAGGACAGTCCTTTGTTGAGATGAGCGGCTTTACAATTTTAGTGAAACGATATATTATAATTTTTTTTTTAAATAACACCAAAGTTATTCAGACGCTATATATACGAGTACGTTATATTAGGCGCCATCTATGAATGAACAAAGAATCCCTTATTTTACTTCCACTTCACCTTATTCGAGCGATTCCTGATAAAGCCACATACATTTATTTGAAATGTGCTTTTTCTCCATTCATTCTCTCCGCTGGAGCTGAATTGTCCCCTTGAATAAGTTGAATGAATGGTGATGAATCGGCCTCCTGGCGCCTGCGCAGTCGCCTTGATTAATTTGAACCCACCGAACAGACAAACCAATAGAAGTCTATAATTAAGTAAACTCAATTTTTCCTTACTTCGGCTGAAATTTATCAAACATTTTACAGTTATCGATACTTTTTTTTTGTGATGTGATTACAACACAAGACTCCCAAGATAAATTCCAATATTGACTTATTAGGTTGTCATGTAATATCTACCGGTCGATTAAACTCCAACCTCCTTCCCATCTACAGAGTACGTATTCCGAGTCCCAACAAAACAGTGCCTCCTGGTGTACCGGTCGCACCTGGATAGTAGTGCTCCTGGCTGGGTTGGTACATTTGTATCGAATACGACACAAGAGTCCCAACTGTCCCGAGTCAGTGGGACTATGACATCCCCGTTAGGGGACCGTTGGAGGACTGAAGGGAGTATGAAATGGTAGGATATGGGGGAGAGGAAGATTTGGAAAGTACCTTGCTATTCAGATATGATCACTAAACACGGTTAAAGTCATTTCAAGCAAGTGAATTGTGGTATTCAACAGGGCGATACTGAGAGTATATCCCTCCCTGAAACATTAATGTATTATTATTCTTGAACAGATAATCATTTTCGCTGGCCTGTTTGGGGCCTAGGAGTCGTCGTAAGGTCGTATGTGAACTGAAGATAACCCTTTACTTTCAAAGCGGTTTATAGATCACATTTCTAGGGATTATCAGTTCGGTGTTTGAACCCTACTCGCTGCGCGGTGGTGCAATGGACTAATAAACCGAATTGAATACAATATGCATCAGTTATTTCCTCATTTTTTTTTTTTTTTATATGAATACCTCACAAGAGTCCCAACTGCTCCCAACCATCTGGAGCCAGTGAGACTATGGCATTCCCAATTGGGGAATGTTGTGAGGCTGGAGGTATTGGGGATGGGAAGGAGAAGGGGAAGAGGAAGGTGGGGAATACCTGGCTATTCAGATCTGGTCACCAAACACGGCGAAAAGCCATTTCAAGCAACGTTTTAATTCTGAATGGTGGTCTTTCACCAGGGCGATACTGAGAGTATCTTCCACTCTGGAACGTGCGCAAATATGCTATATATTATTTTTAAATGAATTAATTGTGAAACAACACAAATTAATTAAATAAAAATTACTTGTGCACGCCGGGATTTGAACCCGCGACCTTCGGATTCGTAGTCGAGAGCCTTACCCCTCGACCATGGAGGCCGTCAAATTGGATGCACTATTAAAATGCAGTGTGCATATTAAATTGATTTTTTGTATATTTCGCTCGTAATTAATGCTCGCTCTATGAATAATCTCACATTCACTTTCAAAATTATTTTGCAGATTTTTTAGATTCACCTGGTTCTCGCTTGTACCACTAGTTTCCGGACACCGTGTATAAACCGTTTTTTACTAAGCATCATAAATCGTATTGAAAATGAAGTAAGTCGGTAGATACTAGCTGTGAGTGTTTAACTCGATCAGACCGACTGCTAGCCAAGTGACTTGCTCCATTAATGTACTCGTATATCACATTTTATTTTCGAACTCTATGCTTCCAACATTTTCTTTAATGAGCTATAAACCCTAAATTTTTTTTTGTATTACCCAGGACAATTCGTGTTAAAGGGGGAATTAGGCAATACCCTCTGCGGTTATCGAACTCGACCCTTTCTACTTACCGGGTTGTCGACCACGTCAGAATCAATAAACAATAAATAATCTAAATATTCAATTTATTTTTTATAACTTATTGAAGTTTGTAAACCTCATTGTAATATTTAATAATTGAAGAAGATAATATTAACACATCCCAAATGAACCACGAAACCGAAAAAACAACAGAATGCAATCATCATAAGGATAGCAGCCAATAATATGGGATTTATAAAAATGGAGGATAATATTAACAAAATCTTGAACATGAAGTATGATATCGGTGTAAATGGCGTAAATTGAACTGGTCTCATTAGCTAAGTTGGTTATGCGGTTACCCCGGATAGGTAGAGGTCCTGGGTTCGAGTCCCAGATGCGACTAAAATCTTTTTAATTTCTGTTGTTTTTTCGGTTTCGTGGTTCATTTGGGATGTGTTAATATTATCTTCTTCAATGATTAAATAATCTAAATTTTTTTAAATTTTATAATTGCTATAAATTATTACTCAATTTTAAAAAAATGGTTTAATGTTAAAAAAAAGTTCAGCTAGGTAATTATTATTATTACGCGTTACAGCTATTTCACATTCCGAAGGCATTATCAAACATCGATGAAGTCACTTACAGACGCTCTATTTATATTATTTCTATATATGTGTGGAAGATATTCTCAGTATCGCCCTGGTGAAAGACCACCATTCAGAATTGAAACGTTGCTTGAAATGGCTTTAAGCCGTGTTTGGTGACCAGATCTGAATAGCCAGGTATTCCCCACCTTCCTCTTCACCTTCTCCTTCCCATCCCAAATACCTTCAGCCTCACAACATTCCCCAATTGGGAATGCCATAGTCTCACTGGCTCCAGACGGTTGGGAGCAGTTGGGACTCTTGAGCGGTATTCATAAAATGTACTTATAATAAAACTCATAAAATCTTTTCATATTTATTACCAATTCCCTTATTAATTTCTGAGTAAATAAACGGTTATTTTAATGATTAAGGTTTCCCTGCTTCAGGGTTATAATGTAATAATAGTAATTATTAACTTTTAAACACTTTAATTTAAAATGTACTTCTACAAATTAAACTAGAACATAATAAATAATAAGTAATCATTAAAGAAGATATTATCAACAACTCTAATTAAAATATGAAACACAAAAAATGAAAAGGTGACAGTCGCAACTGGAACTTAAACCCAGATCCTCTAGTCTTACCCGGTACCAACATATATGTCCCATATATATATAATATTACAGTGGCGTGCGATCCATATTGGCTGAAAAGCTGTGCCTGCGCTAAGAAAAACGAACAAATAACATAATTAAGCTATAATAGCAAAGTACGACACATTTCTGAACAAATTATATTTTTCCACGAAATTGAGTAGGAACTTGTTTGCCCATTTATTCAGTTGGCCACAACAATCAGCGGAAGATAATAAAATAGCCATATAATATTCGATGGAAACTACACACCTTTGGTCGTAGAGTATGTTCAGTATGTTTTAGACAGTTCTACATGTTTAGTAGACGATTGTCTCAGTATCGCGCTGGTGAAAGACCACATACCACTAGTATACCAGACCAGATACCATAGTACCACTGGCTCCAGACATTTTTGCCTTTTTATTTTATTTTATATGAATACCGCACGAGAGTCCCAACTGTTCCCAACCGTCTGGAGCCAGTGAGACTATGGCATTCCCAATTGGGGAATGTTGTGAGGCTGAAGGTATTGGGGAGTGGAAGGAGAAGGGGAACAGGGAGGTGTGGAAATACCTGGCTATTCAGATCTGGTCACCAAACACGGCTAAAACCCATTTCAAGCATCCTTTCAATTCTGAATGGCGGTCTTTCACCAGGGCGATACTGAGAGTATCTTTCACTCTGGAACGTGCGCAAATATACTATATACTATTTTTAAATGAATTAATTGTGAAACAACACAAATTAATTAAATAAAATTTACTTGCGCACGCCGGGATTTGAACCCGCGACCTTCGGATTCGTAGTCGAGAGCCTTACCCCTAGACGATGGAGGCCGTAGAGACTATTTCACTGTATCATAAAGAAGAAACTATCGTAAATTAAATGTGAAACTAGAATCGAACCCCTAGGCAAAATAGTACTCGAAACCCCTTCAAAGATATATTATCCAGTATTCATTTAGTGATTGAAAATATTGGTACTAATAAATAATTGATTATGGTCGAAATGCACCCCCAGTTTCCCTATTTGGTAGCCACGGGGGCTACGGTGCGTGCTGGCTACCGGATCTCCGCCGGTTTAGTTCATCTACAATTCTGAACTGCCACGTTCCGTATTAAATATACACCACCGCCAATATATTATTATCTCTTACGCCTCCATGATCGGATACTCTTCGGCCCATTTGTTCTACTCGTGGCTCCCTTTGGAGATAGGTTCGAATCGCTTGTAATGGGATGAATTCTCCCTATATGTTGCAAACGGTGACCGGATAATTCCACACGCGTATGATTCGGCACACTTTTAAAAAGTGATATAAAGTCATTAAAAGTACGAAAAAAATGTAACCTGACCTAATATATATTTTTTAATTATATAAAAAAAAACAGTATATTTAGGCTAGATTAGATTAGGTTTTCGGTCTAGTTTTTTTATGTTTTTTTGTTTTGTTTATATGATTCTTAAAAATTGTGTCGATTCATACATGTGTTGAATTGTCATGGAACCGTTGCAAACGACATAACGATATTTTTGTCTTCAATTAATTCCTACACCGAAGAAATTAAAACGATTTAATCCTTTTTAATCTCTATTAGTATTTGTGGCGTGCAGTCTTGTTTTTTAAGTTTGATGGATGTTTTAAAGCACCATGGATCATGATAGAAATGATGTTACTAACTGTGGCATTTGCCCAGAAATACCACATCGAAAAAGCAGTGCAAATTTCATAACGCCAGAATTCACCGTTCGTGATTTTTTTTGTGATACGTTAGAATATTGTTTATTGTTACTATCACGAGAATGAGCTCTGAGAACCAAGAGGCTGTGTGATCTCTCTTCAAAGTGAAATGTCTCCAGGGGTTCTAGGAACATTCACCGCGGGGAACACTCACCGCCCACAATTCACCACGGAATGTTCACCGCACGCAATAGGTAAAATAACATGCCGAATGATGCTTAGGACTATCTGGATTACATTAATAGTAACAAGATAATCAATAAAAATAATCTGCAACCTAACCTAACAATTAATGGTAAATAATTTTCCCCCCAGGGAATCGTGTGCGGTAAACTTTCCGCCTTAAATTGTGGGCGGCGAATGTTCCGGATCCCGTCTTGAAGATCCCAAAACATTCCCGAGGAAGAAGAATTCAAAGAGAATGTTTATTTCTACCAAAATTGCAAATTTAAACAACAAGGCATGTGTATAAAATTTGACAACATGCAAACGAAATGTGGTCTTGTCCGATAAATTTGTCCCGCTTATCGTCCAAACTGTGTGCGCCGCTGTTGAAATAAACAAATAATATGTCCCGATTGCTTCCGATACGATCCACGTCCAAATAACGTTCACGTGGTGTTAATACTGCAAGGAAATCTATCGCATTATTTTTTGCATCGTACTTTTTACGTAATTTAGTTATTAAAAGGCGAAAGTGTACTTGTTGGTAACTAGAATACGTTCTTGCGAATCTGTTATAATAACTGAAGCTTGTCTGATGATCTAAATCAGGGGTCGGGGAACTTTTCCGAATTGAATCCCACATTTTTGTATCATTCAATTTTTTCGCAATTTTTGCATATGAAGATATAGATAGACTCCCTCATAAGGAATAATTTAATACTTCTTAAATTGTTGCATATTACTTGACATCAGATTATATGCACTATTAAAATGGCGAAATATGCACTAACAAAAACATGTGCCTCAATTAAAACATATGGGGGGGGGGATATTTTATAGAACTGTGATATTTTCAGGGGACTCTACCGGTTCCCTGAAAATATCACAGTTTGTTCTTATTAGTGCCGGGAAGGTTTAAAGTTTGATTGAAATCGATAACTAAAACTGTTGCTATAACGATTTAAAATTAGTATGAAAACATTGAACCCGCCATGTTGTGTTGAGGTTAGCCCATAAATATACATACCACTCTGGTTAGCCACAGATTACATATTCAAAAGAAAAAGGTTTGTTTGGGTAGAATATTTTAAAAATAGAAAACACAAGTAGGCACCCACTTGAGAACTTTATTATTTAGATATGTTTTGAAAAAATAAATGTTTGGAATAAAATGAAATTATCAAATGAATGTTTCTTTGTTTAGAGATATTAATAGTCATCACAGGGCATTACTTTCGCTGTCAAATCGAGTATGGCATCGAAACGACAAGATAGAATTCGCAACTTCATAACTTTATTTAAAAAAAAAAAATAGGGTACGCATCAGCTAGTACAATATAAAATATTGTACATATGACTAAAAAAGCCCAAAAATCCATTATGCATAAAATTCGGGATCTACTACATATTACTGATGCCATGGAATTTTTCTTAAATCCGCATAATCCTGAGAAATAAAACAGTTTTTGTTTTATTTGAATACATCTGAAGAGTACTAATGACCGCAGCCAGTGGTACTATGGCTTTCTCAATAATTGGGTTTTGTTATGAGGCTGAATGGAGTTAGCAAGGAGAAGGTGATGGGGCAGATGGGGAAGATTGGGAAGTTGTAATTGTATATTCCAACGATCCATGGAGAATATCTAGTATTTCAGCATTAAAGAAGTATTAGATATTACTGATAATTAGCCTAACTCTGCCTATGTATATATATATATTTATATATCAATTTACCTAAATATATATTTTTTGTTTGTGTTTATTTTGTCTCATCCCGAAATTTTCACTTAATTTTGTGTAATTTCTCCTTTTTTGCATTCCCAGATTTTAAATATTTCCTACACACACAATGCGCGTGTAATTGATTTCACTTGGGTGTTATAATATAGTATAATCCTTCTAGTAGCGCTGATAACATTGTCGCATGTTTTTTTTGTCTTACACTCATCAAAGTCTTTGTTTTGTTATATGTGACTTTATTCCGTTTGTGTAACCGTGCGAAATGATTGCAAATTGCTTCGGATCGTTTCCACTCAGAATTCACTAGAGATCCATCTCTAAACCCAACAAATCCGATATCGTTTCGTAGTCTAGGTGAGATCCTATTTTGTCTCATTTTATTACCCAAACTAAAGAGTCGTAATAAAATGTTGGGTCCACTCGTAAAACCCTACAACTATCCCAGGACGATATCAAACTGTCTTTTTAAACGAATAATTTCTTTTATTATATTTGCACGGAAATAAAAACAAAAGTAATCTAACCATTGATAATCGATACAAGGAAGATGGGCCATGTACCGTTGTTAGTATGAAACCGCGCGCATAAAAGTATCGCCAACATCGTTTACCTATACTACTTCAAAACGCATCTATGCATACAGCGGCGCTCCGCTTTTGTTTCTACCTACACACCAAACGCATAACTTTCACTGTCTCCAACGTTGATATTCCATGCGGTTTGGTCTTAGCTCTGCGACAGTCGGCACCACTGACGTCAGACTCGATAGAATTGCCCTAATATGATTTCGACGCTGGAGGCAAAGGTCACGTGACACCCACTTTGTCACCAGATTTGCTCTGCCGTCCACGTTTGTTACGCTTGATTTTGACTCCGGTAAACAAATTACAAAACACTTATAAAAAGGGTCAACCTAAATACTCTAATTAAAAATTCCGCTTTTGTAAACAAGCTGATCCTTTTTACTTAGTACCCTTTTGCTTGAATTATCGGCACGTCTAGCTCGCCTCCCGCCCCTCTTATTTTGGTTTCTTCCCCTTAGGTGCTAGGACATCTCTATATATTATTTGCTCCTTGGTCAGCACGCTTCCATGCCATATATCCCTTTGTTTCTTTTATCTACGAATCAAACAGATTAATCGATAATATAGGTATTCTTCATAGGCTTATGAATGCGATCTTGTTTGATTACACTTGACTTATCTGAAAAATCGTTTAGGAGAGACTGTACGAGTATGGGTAGAGAATAGAAGATTACAATTTTCACAAAATATCTGTATTTCAACCGATAAACAATGTGTGTATTCGAACTTTCTAATCCTGCTTATTTCAGTTCCATGAAAGAAAAAAAATTGTTTAGAAATCTCCTTTTTTATAAAAGTGCTGACGGTCGATTGGCCCTTTTCTGAGATTATCTTTTCCATTATGGTTTTTATCTGAATCCTGTCAATAATTTGGAATACGTTATTCAAGCGAAGATCTAGTAATAAAATATTATGTGAGCCGTAACATTGTTTTTGTTATAATTTTAATAAAAATGTTTTTTTTGGACGCACTAGGTACGTATTTATGCAACTCTGATGATGGTTCAGGGTGAACCGAAACCGGTAGGTTTATATATTATTCAATAAAGTGTACAAACAAAAACAAAACAAAATCGTTAAATGTGATTGCTTCCTATGAAATATCATATTTGTTGTTAAATTAATGATATCGATGTTTACAGTTTTTATTATCTACAGGGGTTATTCTAAGTAATGAAGTACACGCGAGACAACCTTTCGCTAGTATGTATTAACTCTGAGTCATGCTATCTCTTTCATAGTCGGTTGTCCCTTTCATAATCTTGGACACACGTTCACCACATTAATATAACATTAAATGTATGTACATACTACCGCCATAATACGGGCATGTGCAATATGTGCATAGTCTGGTGGTCGTTAAGTTCCTATTTATACCTGTACTAAATTATATGTTACTGAATAATAAAAAATAAAACTTTTTGTTATTATTTTAAAGAAAGCAAACATTGACATTTTAGGAATAACATGACTGTATTTATAGTATTTAAGCTGTAAATGTTGCTTGTGTCGTGATGAAGGACTTAGCCAGCCGATGAATTGAGCTCACGACGCCTGGGTGCGACCCAGACGCGATGCCAACTCATTCACTGACCGGTCATTTATATCAGCACAACAACCACATTATATGTTTATATCCGCCTCGACGATGACACGTTTGTGCCGAAACCAGTTGGCATGTTCATATGAATGAAGTGATGTATGCAAAATTGCATTGTTTCTTCGATATTTGCATGTTCCATCGATAAGTTACTAATTTTTAAAATCTCACCACTATTCTGTTCCACATTTGGCCCCTGTTATTAGGCGTAATGAAAATCTTTGGTTGTTTTTTGGCCGAGCTTTCTCTATAGGTAAGTCTATTGGCGACAGTTCTGCTTCTTCGTTGGGCTCCAGCCCGATCCCGCCCCCTGTCACACCTGGCACCTAGCAGTGACGGGGAGTGACTCGGTGACGCGCGGCCAAGCCGACAGTGGACAGACGCGCCGCCTTTGCGGCCATTAATACATTTGGCCATATTGGACCCGGGCCAATACCCATGAATGCGGAACCGCTATTTTTATATATTCAATGACACAGATGAGGGCTGTCTTTTTTATTTTGTGACTAGCGTCAATTAAATGCAGAGCTTGATTTATGGTGTCACCTGAAACAATTTCGACTGATAGTTCGTTTCGGTATACCCTTTTACTCAGCGATGACAGAATCGTTGCTTCTATGTTTGAATACATTTTTAATCACCTGTCGTCGTTTTAGTTTGTTAACGAGGCTTTATTTATTGTTCTTTTGAGGTCTTGAAATGAATACAATTAAAATGTAGCTATTTCAAACCCTGTAACAAACTCTTCTACCAAATCTCTTTTTTCAAACGAATATAATTTGTATTTTAGTTTAGTTAGTTTTTTATGTTAAAAAGAGAGAGAGCTGCGCGTACGCAGACGCCAGTTTGGTAATGAGATTTGGCAGTGTGTGTTTTGTATGAAAGTATTCCGAATTGTTTTATGTATGACAAACTCTTCAACCAGATCTTCTTTTTCAAATATATTTTGTATTTTGGTTTAGCTATTTTTTTTTGAGTAGGAGAGAAAGTGGGGAGATACCGGCGCGTGCGCAGACAGCAGATTGGTGCAGAGATTTGCCCGTGTGTGTTTTGGATGGAAGTAGTCCGAATTGTTTTGAATAAACTACTTTGTTTACCAAAGCTTACGTTGTATTCTCTGATCTTGATACGGTACTAAAAGGGTGTCTTATCATACATTGCACTTCTGTAATCAGTTGAACTTAAACTTTCAATCGCTAAGGATTTAAAAATAATCAAATTTGAAAACAGATGTATATGATGCAGGTACAGTCTGACATTTAACAGTAGACAAAGAAATGAGGGCGCTGCGATCGTTTAATATGTTTTAAATGGTATCACGAAGATGGCTCATAGGAAAATGATTGTAATTGAAAAAACAGCCCAATGGGCTTAGTGCATATGTTTTACTTTAACAAAACGCTGTGTAGAAATTAGTGGTACGTTACGAAAGCAGATGATTCTACACATATTCTAAGACAATATTATGTTTACGCAACTTTTTTTAATTTTAGGCAATTTTTTCGATTTTCTTAAATGTATGTATTGAAATAACCACGTATAAGATGTTAGATGAATTAAAAAAAAACAATATCAAATTCGCAGATGACTAAAATACGTGAAAAAATTAATTATGACGCTTTGCGTTTTTTCTTTAGAACCAACTATCAAATGAGAATACCCGAAAACATTTCAAAGACGAAGTGCGTAGCTTTGTGTTGCCATAGTAATTACATTTTGTAGTTCCAAAATAATAAATAATCTTAGATTTAATAGATTGTTCGGTCCAAGTAATTTTATAAAGTTGCCTGTTTAATGTACAACATTTAAAATAAATATGTATAATATATTTATAGTGACAATGTTCTAATTTAGAATAAATTATAAAGTAGTGTTATTTTGAAGCATGGAGCTAGTTTCGCGACACTAGAATGACATCAGTTTTTTTTTTTTTTTTTTAATATAATGAATATTTTATTTAAGTAATAATGTAGGTACTTTAATGGATGTACGTCTTGCCGACAGCTGCCAAATAAATTTTAAATAACTACGTCATGTCGAGATAAATCTTTGGATGCTATGAGGCCAGTCAGTACACGTGCCTTCGTTGTTATTGTACTTTACCTGTATTCTAAATATTTATGGATTTTGTTATTAAACAAATCTCATTATAACGACATTTTCAATAAGCAATAATTAACGTTGTTTCTGATTGTTCATGCAACTTAGAATTGGATTACCTATGTAACATAGTAATAAATTATATTTTACAGTATTATTTGTGCAGTGTTTTTTAAATTTGTATTGTTTATTTACATAATTTAACAACTACACATTTAATATTAATTATGCATTGACTTTCTACGCCTCGGCCCATTGACATTCAGTGTTTACAATTTGTTATGTTGGATGTCTGTACCTACAACAAGGTGTGTTAGATAATTCATATATTATTTTACGTAACGCAAAGCTAATAATGGCTCTATTTTAATATGAGAGGTGTTCGCGGACCGGAACAAATTAACTCTCCGTCCGCTACACAGGGATTCTTAAACTGGGGCTCCGGTCTGAATTGCATAATTAGACATAATTAATAGCAGTAAAGAGTAGAACATTTTGTGTAAAGTAGAGTCTTTGTGCTTGTTTTTAAATGTTTCAAATCAAATATCACAGGCGTCCAGAACGTCGGTTTCCGCAGCTCTTAGAGCAACGCAGGAGTGGAGGAGCCTTGTCTACCAAGGAAATCGGAATGGGATTCACAATCCTCGGAAAAGTGGAAACGACTTATGAAGAATAAAAGTACGAGTATATTTCTGAGACATGCATTCATCCCTCTTGTAACAGTAGAAGTCCTTGAATAAAGTTGATTCTTCATTTTTGGAATTTCTGTCTTTTTTTCTTTAATTCCCGTATTTCCGTAATTCGTAGTAAAATTCTATTGCTAACTAACTGGCATGAAATTTTCTTTTTTTTTGAAATGTGATTTCTGCGGACGTCCTGCTATAGTAGGTATAGTATTAATTTGGCATTAATATAGTATTAATATAGTGTTAAAATAGTATTAATTTGGCATTAATATAGTATTAATATAGTGTTAAAATAGTATTAAAATATTGTTAAAATAGTATTAAAATAGTATTAATATACTATTAATATACTATTAATATAGTATTAATATGGTATAGCATAAAATCATAGCATGGTATACTAACATTGACCTATGTATACTAAAGAATGTCAAGCGCTCACCATGAAGCCTCGGTTTATCCAGATTACTATAGCCGTTCTACGAAAAAGTTTGACTCTGCGGTAACATCATTATCATTAAGTGTAACATTATGTATATTTAAAGGCAGGCAGCTTTATGGTATACGAAAACTCATTTGTCAAATCCATCAATCACCTCGCAAAATTTTCCGCGATTGGACATACATTATAATTTTTTAAATTGCAACACAAGTGCTTACATTTTTAGATGCTCTTTTTGAAACAAACTAATAACTAATCTTAATATTATTTTTATTTTCAATGGAATAACGCAATTAGCTATGGATGATTTATTGACCATTCAAGTTCTTGTTTGTGTCTACCTTTGACGGAATAATCCGTCAACGGTTTATTCCTTATTAATTCTGTTATTGTAATTAGTGTTACTTTCTGCACGTGCTATAAATTTTCTTTCGTTTTTTTATTTATTTAACTTTATAAAACATAATACATAAGCGATTGATCTATGTCTTTCTCACCGCGAAATTCCTGTGTCGAGACATAAATTACATAGGTAGGTACATAAATTATATACGATGGTTAAATAATACAGTAATGAAATTATATATGTATATTTTTAAGTTAACAAAATATTTAAAAAAATATTAAATAAGTTTAATGTAAACAATTATAAAAATGCAAAAAGAAAAGAATAAAAAAATTGAAAGAAGAACATAGATGTTAAATTTTAGGGTGTTTAAATAGAGTTTAGGTTTTAAATGTTGTTTTTTTTTTAATGTTTTATAATCCAGGTAAAAGAAAATATATATTCCATATGCTTGCATAATTCATTTGACTATTTTAGTTACAATATGTTTTATTAATATTCACACATTTAAATAAATAGATTAGTCGGAAACTTGTTAATTACATATTTGCATATTATTGAATGTGTATTTCTTAAATCTATTTTACCTGCTACATTTTTTTTAATGTAATGAACATTTGAAAGTTATTTCAGAAACTTTCCGTGTGCGCACTCGAACGTCCGATACTTTCATATAGACGTAAAGAGCTTTGTATTGTAAATTGTACTTTTTATGTGTTTATTTTTCCTTGTGTTAAATTTCCATTTTTATCTTTTCTTCATGCACAATGGCTTGGTTCTTTTTTTCCTTTCTGTGAATGTTTCCATTTTGTGTAGTCGCTTTCTAATGTCCCCGTAACTTCTCTTCTTCATGATATGAAATGATGCTAATTATAATAATGATACAAGTGTTTTATTTAAATATCATATGACAGTACGACAACATGTTGTTAATCTTTTGACATACCTATAATGTCCAAAGTACAAAGGGCTGTTCTCATACAAAATTTAAAAAAAAAACTCTTTGTTCCAGTATTGTTCGTTTTCCATTTATAGCCATAGTTTCCCTGTTCTTATGCAGAGACTATGGAACGCCACACAACTCTGTCTCGGTGCGCATTCCGTGCTTCATTCACATTCATACGTCGTTTCATTCATACTCCGTGTTTTTGTTTTTGTTTCAGTTGATCTTGTCATGTCTCCCTGCGACCTCCCAGATTTCTTCCATTCACTTTGCTTGCCAAATATTCTTGTAGCACTCCTTTATTCGTCCATCGCCCATTTTTAATCTTGTTCCTCGGCTTTGAATTCTTTTTGGATCTCCTCATTGGTAATACGCACGTTCATCTTGGGATCTCATTTCTACAGCATTAATTCATTCAGTATCCCAGTTTAACCTCCATCAACTCTCCTCCACTATACGAAGAAGAAGAATATTCTACTTTCGTTGGTCCTCTTCAAATTCCGTTGGTTACTGCCATGAATTAGGATTAGTGTTAGAACTCCATTGTGAACTGCTAGAATTCTTCTTTACAATATTAATATCATCCATTTACACAGGCTTTTTATTATTATTATTTTTTAAAGTATTTTTGATAATACATAGGGATGCTTTAACACGCAAGGGTCAAAATCAAAATAAGAGGGGCGAGCTAAGCGTGCCGCCAATTTAAGTAAAACTGCAAAATAGTGCTTGAGTTTGACCCTTTTTTATCAATGTTTTATAATTTGATTACTGCAGTCAAAATTACTCGAAACAAACGTGGACGTCATTCAATTAGGTTGGTGTCAAAATGGGTGTCACGTGATTTTCCGCTCCAGCCGTCAAAATATTACTAAGGGCAAGTCTATTAATTCTGAGGTCAGTGGTACCGGCCCAATTAGGCTTCGTGTTCGTTCAAAATGATTTAATTATTGTAGGTTTTTTTAATTATGGATATTGAAGTTATTGTAAAAATATTACATATTGATTTGCGGGAATACCTGCAGGGGGCTAATTTTTCAGAAGGACCTGCTTGGGCGACTTGTAATTCTCCCGTTAAAATGCAAAACATGTATGCATTTTAAAAATAAAACTTTTGTCTTAGAATTAGCTTGCACATTTCTTTTATCTCTATCGTCGGTTACAAGTTATATTTAAATAACGTGATTGTGTTTTAAATGCGAAGTTTATGTTAATCGCTTCTCGCGGTGTTAACTGGATTTATTATTATTTTTCTATTTAAATACATATAACAATGTTGCATTCCCATGACTTCTCAATTCAACTCATTTTGGTACTTAAATTTTGCTACATAATATTAAGTTTAACAAAGTTTTCAAGGCAATTGAAAATATAAAAAAAAAAAATATATATATATATATATTAACAATAGGAAAATAATACAAATAAATGTACAAGCTCGAAAGGAGGCTTCATTATATTCATAAGCTTGTAAGATAGAAAAATAGATGCCTGATTTGACTGTGGTAATAATTCTATTTTTTGTTTGAGTAACATTATTTTTTACTATTCTGTGGTGAACTCAAGTAACAGTAATTGGATGATTGTTTTCCTATTGGGGCGAAGCTTTCAGTGAAATCACTCTTTCGATTATTCTTTACTACGAATCGGTTTACATTATGAAAACCAAAAAATATGCTTTGGACAAATTGAACCTTTTCCTAGAAATTCTATTAGTAAGAATTAAAAAAAAAAAATACGTTGTGAAAAATATAAATTCCAATTTTTTTTTCATTACAAAATTATTAACCCATGTAAGAAACAGTTTTTTTTAATACTGCTTTATAGTTAAATTATTTGTGAAGGATTCTCTTGAAAATGAATTTTTATATTTTACAGAAGTCTTCACAAAATAAATATCGGCTTTTGCGCTTACAACAAACATTTCTAGATTCCGCTTGCCAAGCGAATTTTATCCCTATTAGCTATATTAGTGGTGACATAAGACACACCTCGTAGCAAATATTTTTGGCTGGTATAATCGCTCGAATCAGCGAGCAATTTGTACGTTCTTGCCCTGTTTAGATGGCACTTGAACTATTTACAGTCTCGCTCGACATGCTTTATCCATACATAGCTACTTAATGATGTTCCACATGTAATTCTATTTAATATTAGTTTTAAACACCGGTTTCGCTCGAGAGTTCAAAAAAATTCTTTTTTGGACAGTTGAAAAATATGAACCAAAATCTTGTCGTATTTTTTTATAAGAATATTTTAGAGCTCATGATTGAAATTTAGATCTGAAAATAGACAAAATAAGCCGTACAAATTTCACGACGCTAGAGCTCGCCGTTCGAGAGATTTTGCTACTCAGCACAGAAATTTTCTGCTGTATTAATTTATTATTGCAAGATTGGCTAAATTATAATTTTTAGATTCTGCCACTAAATTGTTTGTATGCGTGACAGAAATGGAGATATAATGATGGAATTCTATAAAATAAGTACAAAAACCATCAATATATATCTATTTATAACTTTGTAAGAGCTTTTTTATAGGACAGAAATTATCCGAGGCTGTCACAGTGACGGACGGTTGTTTTTGTTGTTTTCTGCGTTAGGGCCCTATGGAAAACCTAATACATAATAAATCGGAGACTTAATATTTAAATAAGTTAGTAATGGACTGCAGTAAATTATATTATACAAAAAAGCAGATTGACTTTGAAATTATGACTTTGGTGATTTGGCCGCCATATTGGAAGTGCATACAGAATTATTATTGTAAGAGGAATTCCAATTCAACGACATATTATTATTACTAGGTAACGATCACGTTGTTTTTCTTCGGGGGTAAGCAAAGAAGATGGACCGCCACACAACTTTGTATTGGCACACACTCATTGCTTCATTCATACCCTTCCTTTATTCTTACTCTTGACATGACCCTACTAAAGTGTTTGATTTTTTTGTTCCTGCTATGTCTTCCTCGGGTATCCCCGACTTCTTGAAACAACCTTTGATGTCGATATTTTTGATTTGTATAGGATTGCTAGTAAAATATTGCTAAACCAGTGGTTTTTCCTAAATATATTCCACGTAATTGTGTTAATTGGGTTGTATATGCACAAAATATAGGTATTATGGGTTCTTAAAATGAAATCTCGCAAAATAAATAAGCGATTGATATGTATTTAGTAAAATCTTCTTTGGGTGGATACCTACATACATTAAAGATGAAAAGAAAACACACACGCAAAAGTTAGTCGCAAAAGTTTTAGCCCCAAAATAAAATAATTGGTAACACTAAATAACATAGTGTTTATATTCTGTGGGTTGGATTCTGTATCAAATGATGAAAACAAAAATCTCTCTTATGTTATTTTATTACAGACAACAGAAAATTACTTTTTCACTTGACTAGAATGATTACCTAAATAAATACAGTACAATTTTATACAAATATTTTTTTTTTTCATTTAATTTTATATGGAATAATTTCTTTTTAATATGGCTAGTCTTTTTTCTTCTTTAATTTCGTCTTGATAGCAATTGTATAAATTGCCCCCCGCCCCGCAGCTAATTGGATTGGATTGCTTGCCATATTGTGCATGTATGGTGTGTAAAATAAGTGTGCGTGCACTTGTGACGTTTTAATGAATTCTGTGTTTGTATGTATGAGTTTATTATTTATTCTATATATTAAGAGTAAATTTATTATGTGTAAATCGAGCGCTAGACTGTACAAGTCACTACTTTAGTCGGGACTCGAGTGCTGTCAAATACGTCAATGTCAAGGGACTCCCATTGCGAGGCAATAATAACATGAGCGATTCACCGCGGCCAGCCCGAAGCCCGAGCATCCTTTGATGGAAATTCTCCGTCAAACGTAACTAATCTCCTCGAGTCGGGGAACGTTTTGTCATGCAAACTGCTCGTCGTCTCTTGTCTCGTCTCATCTGCGGCATTCTGACTACGCCGATGTTTTAATGCCATTATTCCGGTAATGTGCATGCAGACGTCGCGTTGGCATCTTTACATATCCACATCATCGGCATCTTGCACAGATCGTACAGCTTGATATTGTTAACTTTGCAGGCGACCAAAATTAAAGATGATGTGTTTTTTGTTACTCGACTGTCAAAGTATTTTGTTTTTATTACCGAAGAGCATACAATATATAATACGCACTAGAAGTGTCTTCCACGCAGAATTAAATGGAAGTAGTCCGTGTGCCGTTTACTTAGTACCTTTTGGTTTTAGCCCCGGGAGAGCCAATGAATATACAGCAAATACAGAGCTCTGTCTCTCGTAGCCTGCTCTCTGACGTCCCGGTAAGGAACGAGCATTTCACTCGCAATGGACTGCGCTGCTAACTGTTACCTTACTTTACCAAACTTTACTTTTCTGCGCAGTGTCTGCAGTCGCGAGTGAAAAGTTCGTTTCATACCGAAGTTTCGTCAGAGAGTGGGCTTACACTGTCTGCATTGTACAATGTATATTTCCATTTCATTTGATCGGAATGAAATGATGAGGAAACAATTTTTTGTATTAGAAATTTAAGACCCGAAAGTACAGACTTTTTGATCATAAAAAACGCTCACATCGTATTTCTTGTGTTCTTTATTCTATAGTGAAGAGATAAATCGATAGAAGTGAGTTGTGGGCCTGTCCGTGTGTCCCGAAATAAGCATTTTCCCTTACTTCTAGTGAATTTGATCAACCCTTTTCAAATATCGAAATTTTTGCGTTAACCGTCCGGGGTTATAGCCACGTTTTTGTTTCTGTTTTTATGGTATAAAGCGATTCAAATGACAACTATGAAAAACGACGCACTATTTCCAGATTTTGGCTTGCACTGACTTTGAAAATTTCCGATAATTCTTCTTTTCATCCGTGCTAATCGTCAGTTGGCGTCAATAGACATAGACATTGCTAAAACCAAGAAGATGGACGACGAATAATTGACTGAATTGGTCAGGGGATACAGGTTATAAAATAATAATAAATGTGGGAGTAGGATTATAAAAAAATATAAAATCCTCAAACATGTTGTGGCGAACGCTAACGCTCAGTTGACAGTTCAGTAGACAGTCGTACTCGCCTCTGTGCTGTGCCTGTACTGTACTGTTCTGCACTGTGCGGTGCTGGTAGATGTTAATAGACCTTTAATCATGTCGTCCTGTAATGATTTTTTCAGTTAGTTAACCAGAAATACCTCGGATTGGTAATGCATTATAATGCTGGTTACGTTGAATAGAACCCAATTAAAATAATAACGAATGGCAAAGTCATGCAATATTAATGAGAGAAACTTGAAAATGTTTCGGTGCTTTATTGGGTACTTACCTCTTTAGCGTAGTTATACTTAATTCCATGTTCATTCATTAAGTCATATTATTATTGTCTAATGCTTCATTTTACGAACATCACCCGAGGTAGTTTATTTTTAATTGGTTAAATTCCACTTTATTTTGAACGTTTTCTGAAGTGAATTTGAATAATTCACACTCCCGCTTCTAGATTGCCATAAGTCGTAATATGCCAATCTGAGCAAATAGACATATCATGATATTATATTTAATTAAATGAAACACTCAAACATTGTTTTAACCACATTTATTTTATACGCCTACCGGTTTCGGAACAACCGTTCCATCGTCAGGGCAAGTGTATACTGAACAATATTACAAAATTATGGAAGAATATACATAGTAAATGGCACAGTGGGGGTGGAGGGCGTGGCTAGGGATTAGTAAAGAGTGGGGGAAGAGATAGACATTGAGGGAGGGGTGAAAGGAAAGATATTTAGAATGGGGATGTAAGATACATTTTTTTGATTATTAATAATAGACTCATTATTATTGAGGGTTTTCTTAATTTCCAAGGCTTCTAAATTATCTAAGCGTTTACTTTTGCTATTTATGTGAAGAATATTGATCCCTGTATTTTTATCAAAACTATGATTGTTTTACATT